>RJWT010018034.1:0-19050 GCA_004365215.1 Cuniculus paca
TGTGTATGCTGAGCACAGTGTATTTGGTGGGTATTTCATAAATATTGCTATATGAATGTGCTGCTGCACAATGGGTTAACTGTGTTTTTTGTAATATTAACCACATAAAATAATTCATGAAACATATAAAATTTTTGCTTTCAGAGTATTTCAGAAAATTGTTAAAGTTTACTCAAGGTAAACCTTTAGGAATAATTTGAATTTAAATTTGTAAAGAATGAATTAAGAAAAACTATAATGAATTATAGCAAAATTAAAAAGTATTTATGTTCTATTGGTTGATAATTTCCTTTACAATTCCCAAAATATTAAAAATAATATGGATTCTTTATGAATATATTCAGATACACCTAAGTGTTGTGAAACCATATTTGAAATCATCCTTTTTGTTATTTTACCAGTGTCCCTCACACGGAACTTGACAAATACAAATATGAGTCATTTGTTGACTAAGAAGTTAAAAACCATTAAATCCATCAGTTAATGAAAAATCCCTAGATTTCGGTTTTTCTGTCTCTTTCGGTAAAACTTCCTGGATAATTATCATTTTCCCATTAATATGGAATCTACCATTTTATGTATTGGGTGATTGAACCTATTTGAAAAATTATTTCAGATATATAACTTAATGTAGATAAGTCTGCTTTCCATGAGGTTAAAACCTCACTATATAATCATGATTTGCTTCATTAGTTGGAGTTTATTTTCTGTGTTCTCTTTATAAGTTGAGTGATTTTTATGTATTTCTTTTTAATGGATTCTAACAAATCAAGGGTATGTTCATCTAAATTTTGTTTAATAAACAACAGATATTTAAAACAAGTGGTGAAATATTTTATTCAAAGATTTATAATATGCTAGAAAATGTTTAAATGTTTACCTATATCACTGTTTCTTTAAGAGAAATAGAAAGCAATATTTCTGTAATCATGAGTATCCTAACCAAGTTTATTTTGAAATGCTTTGGTAATTAAGGGAACATTTTCTCAAAAGAAAAAAGTTGGAATTTAATCGATGAGCTTGTGATAACAAAAGAAATTCTTGAATAGCATTTTCCCTTTCACAGTAACATTATATAACTACCTAATTTATTCCTCATAATAATCTACAGAGATAAATATGAGAATAGACCAGAATAGAAGTTTCCAGAGGCTGCTTCTGAAGTTGAAGTTAACTTTTAGTAAGTGCTTTGGCAGGTTCTCAGCATTGTAAATGGCCTTCTAGAGACCACGAAGGATTTGTAATGGAGCTAACTGCAGTGTTGTTATTACTCTTCAGAATTCTATTCCAGACTGTGATGATTGCTGAATAATTTTTGCTCCTCGCTGGGCCCACAGTAGTGTGTGTTGGTCCATATCCAAGTCCTTAGGCTTAAGATACTAGAGAGAGACCTGAATTTATTCATACTTGGCATTTCACCATCTGCTCTCATGCTTCTTGACTTAGCCTGTCCGTAATGACAAACTTTTCTGTAAGAAATTGCAGGGTTTGCCAGTGATTCCCTTGACGTGCTCCTTGATCACAGTATAATTTCTAAGGGCTAAATCTTCAACATAGTTTATGTTATACGTACTGCAAAATAGCAAAGTGGTTTTCATTTCCCCATTGCTTATAATATTCTTATTAAAGAAATATTTGTTGCATTAATTTGTTGCATAATGTTTGTTTAAAGAACATCAGTTTCCCAGTAATCATTCTGAAATTTACATACTGAAAAAGGTCCAGATGACACCAGAATAGTAATTATACAAATATTTTCAAAACTGTGTGGTTTCAGAATATGTAACTGTATCAAATTTTAATACTTGTTGATTTTGTATTTCAAATGCAGTTATCCATTTATTTTATATAAATGTACATGTATATGTATATAGTGAATTTTTCTATGTACATTACATTATGATAAGACTAAAATATTTTTTAAATTAAGCTTATTGGTACATTTTAGGTATACATAATGATCATATTCATCATAAGGAATTTGTGCTTATACAAGATATATTTTAATTTCTCTTTTTTTCCCCAATCCTGTCTCTCCCCTTCAGCCCATCTTCCCCACTGTGTTTACAAGACTGAAAATATTTTTGAAATTACATAGATAGAATTAATGGTCTTTGACTTAATTTTTTTTCTTTTCTATAACATGGTACAAGATCTCAGCATTAATGAAAGTTACATTGATGTGCCTTTGGCTTATCCAAATTTAACAGCTTTTTTATTAACATTAAATGGTAAACAAAAATGGATTTGGTAAATATCAGGCAAAAATTTAAAGACATGATGTAGAAGATAATCCATTTTAGAAGTGAAGTTTACCATTTATAGCATACATTCAACCGCTTCACCAATTCCTCCTTTTCTAGAAAAGAAAACTTAGTTACAAAAAAGTGAAAAAAATTTGCAACATCAGTGGCAGATTATGGTGTAAAATTCAGGTATGCTAAAATTAAAGCCAGTGTGTAGTTAAACAGAATTTCCTTCTAGAGCATATATCTGCTATGCTTTTGGAAGACCAAAACACACCCTCTCACTCTATTCTCAGATTCTTATAATTTTTACCATTTCATTTGGGAACAATTTTTCATTATATGGTCTTTTTGTTGTAGTAATTCTAGTACCTTTTTTTCATAGCTTCCTATAATGAAATCTAGAAAGCTTGAGTCATCTTATGGTATTATTAACTAATCATGGATAATTTCATAGAACAGGAATATGATCAAAACTAATAGGGTGTATAAGTATTTATAGTTTGAGTTACCACCACAAAAACAGGCAGGTATTGCTTGTCATATTAATGCAACAAAATCAATTGCTTCAGATTCCTTATGTCATTAACAGTCAATATAGGGTCAGATGGTTCCTTTAAACTGACCCATATGTTTAAAAGACTGAAAAACTTATATTTTTGTGGACAAACATCAGAAGTGATCTTGGTTCTAGTTGATACTGTAAGCGTGGAAAAATAACCCAATGATGAACATCTATAGCCCCAATTTCTTTTCCCTCTCAACTTTCCTTATTCTTTTTTTCTCTCTCCATCTCTCTATATATCTCTCATATTGTTAGCATCACTATGTTTTTAAGTATGTCTACCATCAATGACAAAATAAAGACAAACCCAAACAGTTTATGTTTAGTGTAAACTTCTTCAGTAATAAGTCTCTAAACATTAGAAAACTAGAAATGTCATTAATTGATTCTAGGTAGCATAACAATCTCCTTGAATTGAAATCATTCTTTCCTAATTTTGCTAAAAGCATAATATTACAATAATCAGACAATATAAATACATTATAATGAAAAAATTTATTCACTGTTAATTTCATCATAATACCATCTGTAAACATTTATTGATTTTCCAGTGCACACCGATATTGTTCTAGACATGCAAAAGTGAGTATAGCTCAAGTTCTCTTTTTCATTGATAAGGCTAATAATTTGAAAATTACATGACAAGGATATTATAGTAAGATCCAGTGTGGCTCTTCTCAATAATCAGTATTATCTAGTACAGCTAGGATCGTGTTAAATCAAATTGGATGTCTACAATTTCAGTCTACTAGTCAACCTCAAAATTAAAAAAGCATGATTAAGCACAGAGTGTTTGGATGACATACAAAGACAAAACTTCTTATTTTATATACATTTGGCCTTAAAATATATGAATATATATAATACTGATTTTAAAATGCATTGCAAAATGCATACAATAATTAGTCATTTAGTATTGAACATGATAGTGGCATAGTAGATCTGCTCTTTTAACTTCTTAGTGCATATGGGAGGTCCTTCATATTGATCAGGCACCAATAGTTCACCTTACAGTCTAGGAATCATTGCATTTTTACCTACTTTATTGATGAATGTATCATTTTTAGCTGATTTCACATCTGCATTATGAGAAAAAGAAAATGCTGTTATCATCTACAGTGACATAATTGTTGGCACTTGTTTATATTGAAACAATACAGATTCCCACGTCTCAGCTTTTCCCTAGTACCAAATATTTAATGCTAGCTACAGCAATTTATATAACTGCTTCATTCATTATGCTTCCGGGAATAATCGGTTCCAATGCCTCTAAAAAATAGTAAGTAACTATATACCATTGGTGACAGCAACAAATGCAAGTCTTACCCAGATGGTGTAGAAAATATCAATTATAATTCATTTTATAATTATGCTAATTTTATCAATGAAAATTTTGTGCAGTAAACATAGAATAACAAATTCTCCAATCCTACCTTCTTCTCTAGAACATTTTAGGCAACAATCATTTCATTTCTGAAATGTGATCTGTAATAATGACTACATTTCTGCTTAATCTCACCACTGGCAGGACAAATAAGCAAGGAACACATGTGTAGAACCAGACGACCATCCCATTTGCAAAAGTAATGTACCGTCCTTATGTGGCATATTTAAAACCTTCCCAGGAGAGCATGTTGTTACCAAGTAATTGAAAAGTAAGAGAAAAACTTCTATAGGAAGAATTCATGTAATATTTTATAAGCCATGGAGAATGTCATAAACTCCCAAATAAAGTGCCTGGAACATGGTATAGAACATGGAGAGAACATGGAGAGAGAACTCGGCATGCCAATGAATGGAAGCACAGAGAGCAAAGGAATTCTGCCCAGACGTTGTAAAATTAGAGAAGAAACACAAACCATGCACAGCCAAAAGCACAAGTATTTTGGATAATTATTAGCAAATATGGGCAGTGAGACTCACCCTGAATTTTAATGAGAATTTGAGATACTAAATCAAGTCATAAGCACCATTTCAGTAGTAAAAAAATGGCAAGAACCATCTTGAGCATGCTTAATTCAAGAACCAGGGCTCAAGACTTTAGCACAAGACCTGGAGTTTCTTGTTGCATCAGAGAAACAGAAAAGGTGCAGGGCTGATGGAGTAAGGAAATGGTAGATTATAGCATGGACTGATAGGAAGAAATGGGCACAGATCCACACGGGTCCTAATTTGTGTTTAAATTGTCTCACCGAGGTAAGGTGGCACAACTGACCGCAAGATTTCTAGACAACTTATAGAAATTTAGATAATTTCTAGTTAGGCATTTCCATCAACTAAGACCCAGTGATGACCAGACCTGATCTTTAGGCACTTTCTTAATACTGAAAATGTTAAAAGCACTCTAAATGAGGGAAAGGAAGTACATAATGTGACAGTCAAAAGAATATATATTAGAGGAACTAAAAATGATGTTCACGTAAAGTAAACTCTACGTGAGTAGTAGAAATAGCAGTTCTGAGAAAACTGTTTTAGAAAAAGTTTTAGAAAAAGACAAATACTCTTAACAGCACTAAATTGAAAGGACAAAGGAAATGTACAAGAGGCTCTGACTCAGTCAGGATTAGAAGGAGACAGATGTTCATTTCTACCTGGGACAAATAATTTGGCTTTGGAAAGATGCAGCAAAAGGAAACAAAATCACACAGCGTTGACACACAATATGTGACAGCTGACTGCACACTTCATTTAAAATTAGCGCAGAAGAAAAGGAACGAATTGACAAGCCGAGGGGAAGGAAGAACAGAAAGACAAAATAAGGCTTCCATTCAGAAATCAAAGTTTAGCTGAATCACCTACCATTTGAAATTGATTATAGGTTTCAGGTTGTCTCAAAAATTAAATGTGTTTTCCTTTTCAGAGAAAGATACCAAGATTATTAGAAGACCATCTGTAACACTCTGTGAAACTAAATAAGGAAGTGTTTCTCAACGGCTATCTTCTAGGAAGAATGAATTTCAAAAAAAAAAAATATATATATATATGAATACTTAGAAAAGGTGTGAAATGGGTGTGAAATGATTGTTTTAGTTTGGAGCTCCTGCCCTTCAATTTTAAAAAAGAAAAAGAGAATAAAATCAGTCAACAACGTTGGCATTTACTCAGACGTGGGAGTTTTCCATAAGCGGATAACTAAGTAGGCTTACAGCCAGTATGCTGCTCCAACTAACTTCTAAAAATCCACACAGAGAAAGAAAAGATACCTCACTTAATGCCATTTTAAGTGGGATTTAATCCATAAGCAGTTTGGAATTTCATGACATCCCCAAATTTGTAGGACTGAATTTAAAAATTATTATGTAAACATTCATATTCCTTTGTGCCTATATGTATCTTATAATTAATAAACATAGGTGTCTGATAATTTAGTAAAGAAAGGTCATAATGAGTTGCTGTAAATTATTTATGTTCATTTACCATTTCCCGTGAACATATGAAAGTGAAAGCCGCAGATAACAAGCAAGTGGTGATGAGGATGTGAATAAAGTAGAATCCTAACACACTGGTGATGACGATGTAAATTAATATAGCCATTATGGAAAAAATGGAGTTCCCCTAACAAATTTAAAGTAGAACAACCATATGGTCCATATGTTGAAATCACACTACTGGGTATATAGGAAGGGAAAGAATTCAGTATGGGGAAGAACAACTGTACTCCTATGTTCATTGATGCACTATACACAATAGCCAAGAAATGAAAATCACCAACCAACTGATGAGTGGACAAGGAAATCTTGATATGCGTGAATAGCATTCAGTAATAAAAAATAATGAAACCTGTCATTTTCAATAACATAGATGGAAATAGACATCACTATGTTATATGAAATAAACCAGCTACTGAATCACAAGGACTACATGATCTCTCTCACGTACAGGAGAGTAAAAAAAGTAGATCTCATTGAAGTGGAGAATAAAATAGAGGTTTACAAAGACTGAGGAGAATAAAGGATAGGGAGAAATGGGAATGTTTCACCAACTATACTAAAAAGCAATTAGATGGCAGTAAATTGTGGCGAGCTACTGAAGACTAAGGTGACTATCGAGATCACTCACGTACTGTATATTTCAAAAACATAGAGGAAAACATTTTAAAAAGATTCTTTTGTAAGAAGTGAGAAATAAGTCAAATCAGTTTTAATTCATTTAAATATTATAAAATGTACACATGTATTAAAGCTCACATGATACTCCATAAATATATGAAATTTGTATGTTTTTATCTATCAGTTAAAATTTTGATTAACAGCACAAAAGAAAAGGAAACATGAGGCAATAATTATTCATAAGTTCCATTAGCAGAAGAATTTGGAAAGCAATTTTTACCAATGTCACTAGTTATTTTAAAGACAAAAATCAGTAAAGTTAATTCAATAAAGATCTGATTTTTCTTATCTAATTTACAAAGGCTCTGAAGTTCAATCTACCAATAGTGAAATGTTTGACATTCTATGAGTGTTTCACATTCACTTTAAAAGGTCAGAATTGAAGACAAATGTATGTGTTTTTCCTCTATTGTTATGATGAATATATATTTTGGAGGCATTATTTCTTTCAGGGAGTTGTAATATTGGAAATTGAACCCATGGCCTTCATACTGAGCTACAATTCCAACTCTTATTTTTATTTTGAGAGAAGATGTCACAAATTTGCCAAGGCTGGGTCTGAACTTGTGAACCTCTTGCCTCAGCCTTCTATTGCGGGGTTTGTAGAAGTGTTCCAACCTGCTTACATGGCGACATCTATTAATATACTCTTTTCACTAAGTTATAAGCAAATAAATCAGAAAGGTACTTGAAATTGGTCATGGTATAGAGATGTTCCGCGAATGCTACATCTAATTTTGAATAGTTTAGCAATAGTAATAGAAACTGGTTTTTTCTTTGTGTCAGTCTTGAAACATCAAAATTTACCTTTCTACAATTTTACAAATTCTTTCTTTGGTATTTGAATACCATACTTAAAAAGTCAGGGTTAAATCTCTATTTCTTGATATGCACAGACTTTTATATTATCTTTAAACCTATAATATGATACTGGTATGATTCTGGATGGGGTAATTTTATATTTATCATACAATGAAAGTTATTTTTAAAATTACTTTTTAAAATATAGTTTGGAAATTCTGTGCAGTTTGGCACAATAACAACAGTTCTTGTCAAAATCACTAGTCTCTTTAGATTATTATTTAATTAATTGGTGTAAACTGGGAACTGATTTTATCTGTTCATTAAGTATCTGAGGCAACTCATAGTAACATATGCATAGCTACATGAATAAGATAGAGTTTTTCAGTTCCTGGAAACCATGAACATATTGGTCATAAATGCTTCAGAAAATGAGCTCTTATATTCAACTTACATTAGTTTCATGTAGTGGAGAAAATGACCAACCTGCATGAATTACATGTGCTGACTCCACAATGGCATTTTTTAAAATTGAGGAGGTCATTTTACTGCTGCTCAGAGTAGATGCTGCAAGAAATGTATTCTGAGTTTCTGAATGCTAGAGTAGAAAGTATATTCATTAAATTACTGACAATGTTAATTTGGATGACACTGTTGCACCTTGGAGAATAGGATAAAATTTTAATAATCTGACAACTTGAAGTGCAGGAGAATGTCAACAAGGTAAGTTTTAGTATTGAGGTCAAAAGAAACTAATTTATCTAAGAGAAAAAACAACCTGCATAGATTCAAGAAGATAAAATAATATTTACAGAGGTTAAGTGTAATATATGCAGTATTAAATATACATGTTTAAAATACTTTATCAGAAAATTAGAAGCAATCTCTTTTTTTAATACCTGAAATATAAATATTTTTCTTCCCATTTAAATTTAACCTTAAAAAAATAAAAACATAAAAAAAAACTTAACCTTAAATAGCAGAATCATCCTTCCCCTCATTCATCCATACTTTCATGCTTACAAGCTTTCCCTTGGGCAGCAAATATTAAGTGATCACAAACAAGTATTCTTCTTTTTGCAAGAGGGCTTTAGTAAAGGAACAGGTAAAATACAACTTACTTTTTAGAAAATATTTTCTGTTTGTCTTTGCATGGAAGAGGAAATCACAGTGAAATTTTGGAAGGCTTTTATTAATATTGTCACTGACTAAAATTCTCTTGATTATGTATTGAATGCTTCATTCTCCATAAATTCATCTGCTGAAACTCTAACATCCAGTGTGATAATATTTGGAATGGGTGCTTTCGTGAAATAGATTTGGATGACATCATGAGGATGGAGACCTAATGATAAAACTGGCATCCTGATAAGAAAAGCGACAGAAGTCCTCTCTGCCATGTGAGGATATGATGAAAACACTGACATCTCCAATTTAGGAAGAAAGCCCTCACCAGGAATCAGATTGGCTCACATCTTGATATTGAAATTTCCAGCCTCCAAACCTGTAAACATAAACATTTATTGTTTAAGTCACGCAGTGTATAACATTTTGTTATATCAGCCACACTCAAAACACCTTCCCTTAGTCTTATTTTAAATTGATTAAACATAGGTGTTCTTTAGTATGTGATACTTCAATTCCTAATCTCCAAAGGTTGAATTTTCAACTCCAAGAATAATCCAAGTCAGGAATCTGGCACTTACTTAAGATAACATTACATAATAATCAGATCATTATGTTTTACTATTTTTAGTAATATAAGATCTTCCAGTTAAATAGTGTTTAATATTATTTTTAGACTTTTTGAATATGACTGAAATGATGTTTATAAGTGATAAACCCTGACAAAATAAAAGTATATCATTTAAACATTCACATTTTTACAATACAATTCTTCATTAAGCAATAATTCTCAGATAGTGAATTTGTCTTTCTTTCAGTACTATGAAATTACACATATGAACCCTTAACCCTACTATTTAAATTACACATGCAGATAAAGTAAGTGACCAAAGGGAAAGTAGTAGATTGGTTGATTTGGATGCATAAGGATTTTTCTACTTTTTAATTACTATATATCTGTGATGTCAATAATATATTCAGTGTAGGGAATTAGTAAATATACACATGATAACTTAATCCTTTTATTTCCCCTTCCTCTCTTTTCCTCCCATCTCCCTCCATCCCCAAATCTCCTTCCTATGTCCACAAAATCTCTGTCTTCTATCATCTATCTTTTATTTTGGTCTTAAATTAGTTATACTTTGTGTTTCTGATAAAAGTGAGACCATGCAATATTTAAACTTCTGCATCTGGTTTATTTCACATTTTTTACACAATTTCCTCAAGCAAAATCAATGTTTTTATTATCCATAAATGCACAGCAGGACAAATTCATGAAGATAAACTAGTTTTATTTATATATAGATTTGGTATACATTTTAAAGGATAAGGGAAAATAAGGAATGGATTTCCTGAAGTGAGAGTATGGAAAAAATAAAGTTAGGTACCTGGAATGATATCAGGGAAGTGCTAAGCCTAAAAACGAACTTGAGAGTTTAGGAAAGCCTTGGATTAAGAAGACTAAGTGACATTTACTATTGTTTGGACCTTGAATGACCCCAACAGATCCATGAGTTGTAGAGTAGGCCACTATTTCACCGTGCTATTGGGAAGTCTCTACCACTTAGAAGGTGGGGACTACTGGCAGGGAGTGGGTCATGGCGGTGGGTAGAGCTTGATGTTGCGATTCTGTCTCCTTCTAACTTCCATGAGTGAGTAGACGTTCTCCAGTACATGCTCCTACTATGATATAAAGTGCCAACACATCCCCAGAGCAACAGAGGAATCAACCATTGACTAATAGCTTTGAAACTATGAGCCAAAATAAACTTTTCTTCCTTTAAAAATACTTTGTCAGGCATTTTGTCATGCAAACAGGAAGTTCAATGACACAAAATTGAATGTCTCGTAAGTGACAAAGAGTGATGATGGCAAATACCTTTACTCTGCACAAGAGTTTGAAAATAGTACATCTTGCAAATAATGGAAGGATAATTAGATATTGGTAAAGAGAAAATGGGAAGGACACCTGGAGTAGAGAAAAAAATATTCGCTTTCTCCCAAGAAATCTGTAAAAGCAAAATTAATTAAAATGGAAACAAGAAATTTTAGGTTAAATGTTAGGAAGCAGCACTGTAGCACTCTGCTCAGATGGCTATTCAGCAAAACGTGCTAATTATTTAAATGTAAGTTTTAGGTGGAGAATGATGGAAAAATTTACAAAAAGAAAATTAATAATAGTTGAGATTTTGCTTGTTTTTCTTAATAACAGGTTTACTAATACACCGTACAAATTATTGTTATATGATTAACTTCTAATGTAGCTCATAGAAAATATGTGACGAAAGTATGTCTTCAGAAAGAGTGAGATAAGTAGCTCTTTAAATGATTCCTTATATTTAATTTATCAAACATCAAAAAAGTTCTTCCAAAAAAACTGTGCCTCTCCCAATTATTTCTTAATGGACATTTTTCTGTGCTTTATGCAGATCTTTTAAGAGAACATTAAAAGTTACTGGTATTTCTTAAAGAGAATTTAAGTGAATCTTTGTTTACTGAAGAAAAGTTGTCAAATGAAATAAAATGTATGACAGAAAAAATAAGGAAAATATCACTGCCAAAAATGTTCTAAGTTTTAAAACGTGTATCATTTTCCTTTCACTATGTATTGAAGTGCTAATTTATGTAAAAACTTAGAAGCTCAAAATTTGTTTGCCTTAGTGCTATGAAAGTTAACTATGTAACTGTGTTTTATTTGATTAGAAATAATCAGGTAACAAAGTATACAGTGTTAGTGTATTAAAATGTATTTGAATTTATATCCCTTGAAGTTTGAGATGAGTAAAAATATAGGGCATAAAATGGCTTTTCACAGATAAAGCATTTCCCCGCTGTTGCTTCCTCAGTATTCACTTGCTTGAATAAATTTCCCAAATGAATATACCATATAAAGCATAATATTGTATTTGCTAAAATAAATACATGTTCAAATGTGCACAGCTACAGATGGTTACAGCTCTTAGAGAAATAAATAAGGCTCAGCCTAGAATGAATGTAAGACATTGAAAGAAGCATAAAGCAGTTTTACAGAACATGATAAAATGAATACGACCCCATTTAAAACTGATTGACAGGTAATGAACTATAAAATCTATATTGAAATGAAAATGACACAGAGAAAGAATAGCACATGGCCTAACTCCTGTAGTTTTAGAGATGAAAAATGGGAAATTTTCTAAACCGCCAGCTCACAAAAATTAAACAAATTAAAAACTGATAAAAAATAATCTGTGATATGATTGAATTAGCCTGCTCCTGAGAAAGAGAAGTGCAGTGAGTTTAACTTTGAAGTAATAGAACAATTCCTTACACATATCACATTGAAACAGCATTTGAAAATGAAATGTTTTCATATAAGTGTATTTATCTGTGTGCCCTTGTTTCTAGAGCTACTAGATCTACTATGCTTCATCTGCTAGTACATTCAAGTATACATTAAAAATCCAATTTATAGCACAGCCTATCAGCATAGCCATGTAGATATTCTACTGTTATTATGTAAGTTAAGTGTAAATAGTGCAGCCAGAACTAGAAAACATTGGGTTTTATTTCCAGGTTTGTTTGTTTCGAGTAGGAAAATTTATTAAGGAAAAAACAGTGATTAGGAATAGCTCTTGAGAGACAGAAGTGGTCCCAAATGGGTTGCCAACCAGCCCACATCTCAAAGGAAGTTTTCTAGAGCAAAATCATGAGGCAGGCATAATGTGGGTCAAAATTATAATCAACCAACAAGATTACAAGTATACTTAGGTAGTAAGACTGAAAGTATATTTACTTAGACAGTAAGATTGCAAGTATACTTAGGTAGTATTAATCTAATGGGAGCAATGGTACATGGATGACATTATTAACCTTAGTTGATAATCTATAGTCTTAGTCTTGTCTTTAGTCTTAGTAGTCTTAGTATTAGTCTTAGAGGTTTTGGTCTTAGTCTTAGGGAGTGGGAGAGGGTGGTCTTCCATTAATGAAATAATGGCAAATTTCAAAAGAGTGATATCAATAATCCCAAGCCTCCATTTATTTCATAGAGAAATATTCAAATCTGGCTACTGTGATTTTAACCTTCTACAAATGTGCTTCCAGTGATAGTTTCCACTTCTTCACTGATTCCTGAGAGCCCTGATCTATCTGTCAGTCTACTATATGTCAACCTAATTTAACTGTCTATAATTCCCCCTTCTGATACCTCTGTGGTTAGGGGAGAAGGGGACTAGTTTCCTTCTAGCTGCTTTGAACTAAGAAGGGTCAGTGTAGGGGGAACTGTAGTCAGTGGACTTCTCTAAGAGCTAATCTAATGGGCCTTGCTTAGAAGTCATGTTGCAGCTTAGGAGTTATAAATTCCTTTTATAAGGTCAGTATAATGGATCCCTGTAAAAGGAATCTAGCACTTTTGCCAGTTCCATCTGCACAATCACTTGGAGTTTGGCAGTCTCTAGGCAAGGATAAACAAAATTTTCCAAGGCATTAAAGCATGTATAATCAAAGCATGAGCACTAACATGGAAAGGCAGGTTAGGGAAAGAGCCACATCCAGAAATTTCTCTTAAGGTACATGGAATACTGATTATACTCATTTGGATCTTAAACTCATCTACTGATGGAGATTATCTATAAGCCTGCTATTCTTTGTAATAAGCCCATCTAGTAGGAGCTGTAAGATGGACAGAAATAATTTAGACATTTGTTGAGCTTTTATTTTCATGGCATTGTTTTTATATATCTTTTGATTATACTTTTCTGATGGGCGTTTAAGACCAAAATGAGACTGGTGTTAACCAAAATTAACCTCTTGCTATCTATCACAGTTGGGTAGGTTTCCTTGGGCATTACTTTGGAACCATGTATAGAGTCTCTCGGCTTCTCTGGCAGTGTCAGCCATCAGGGTGGGTCACAGCCTTGCTTGACCATGTTGCTTTCTGTGAAAGCATGGGAAACTTTTCTCTTGATGACTTTTGGTACACTTGTTAATCTTTGTCCTCTGGGGTTCAGCACTCTCCCCGCTCAGGATATTGGATGACTCACCAAAATTGTAGGATCTCTGAGTCTTCATTAAACTTGCAGCACTAGGGCTAAAATATTGGTTATTCTCTTTCCCCAGTTACCTTTCTAGTTCTAGCCTCTATACTTTAATTATTGAACACCCAGGAGAGAAGATCAGTGACATCAATATTGCAGTGGGGGCAGTGAAGTTAACTATGGTAATCTCACCTGTATAGCAAGCACTTTGAAATATAAAGTATAGACAGAGGACTGTTATTTTTTACCAACCATAGTTGTTTTAGTTGAATCCTGCAGAAAGCTAAGAGATAACAGTTACATAGTTTTACAAAGAAAACTTGAGATCAAAAGCCACATATAGTATTTTAGCATGACAATCATGGTATTATCTTTGAAACACATTTAAATGTCCATTTTAGGATAGAGTAGCCTTTTTAGTCAAGCATCTCCATCTGATCACAAGTCATTAAATGTCCTCAAGAAACTCTCACTTAATTTGCTATCCTTCAATTGAATGCTAGCCAAGGAGAGTTCATCTGTCTATAATTGTAGCTTAGAAGTTTATAATGTCTAGCTTCTAATTTTAGTGTATGACATTGCTCAGACTGTTTTTTGCCTGTGTATCCATAAGTGTAGTGAAATATAACATACACAACATATAAGTTTTTTAACTATCTTTTGATTGATGATCTAATGCTGGCTTGACATGTACCTTTTATCATAAACAGCTGAATCACAAGAGAAAGTCAGCTATTTGAGACTAAAAGAAAAGATTATCACCATAAACAATCTTGGTTTTACATCTTAGAAAACCTATACACCATGAAAACGTTTACTACACCATGAAATTAGCAATAATTGATGCCACAGCTATATGAAAATCTCTGTCTCTTAATTTAGTTTTAATATATTATTTTTCATTAAATTTGATCTTCCTTACTGAGAGAAAGGGTGTCTTTGTACTTATTTTAGCTTTTCTTCAATAATATGTTTTTCTTCAATAATATATCTGATAGGAAACATACAAACAGATATATGGACACATTCATACCACCCACAAAATAACTCAGCACTCTCATGTGAAGAAAAATGAAGTCATCACTAAAGTTTACACTGTGGTCTTATATTAAAATTTAGAGGAATTAAAATTAAGTTAACTTTATAAGTGAAAAGCAACGTTCAAAAAAATGGAAATATAAACATATAAATTGTTTTAGCCATGCATAACCTATTATTTGACTATGCTGTGAATTCACTGTTTGTGTTCCCTCTAAGTTCAGATATTGAACATAGCACATATGAGGAGCTCCAAGTAGTTCAATTCTGCAGGAATAAAAGAGTGTCTATGGGAAAAGGAATGGAAATACAATTAGAAAATAAAACAGATGCCAAATTGTAAAAAGGGCTTATAAGACATGAAGAGTTTTCATGGTAAGTCAATTTCAACTGAATTGTGCTCCATCTGTCATTTTTCTGTAAGACAATCTATTCTATAATGTAAAAGTTCAATAAATCAAATGTATTAGTAACAGATAGTCAATTCTAATAAATAACTTCTGAGTATTCCAATAGCATACTTCTGGATGATGGTGCCAAATATACGAATATATTATCCGTATCGACTTTGAGATGGAGAGAATCCTTCAAGTTTCTCATAACACTGGGAGGATCAGAGACTACAGTCCTCCATAAAACATAACTTACCCAATTCTGGAGAAACAAGTTTTACCCAGAAAGTTGCTTTTGGAAAGCAAGTTTCTGAATTTGTACACAGTTGTAAAACTTGAGTAGTTGCTTAACATATGCTTAGTGATTGAACTAAAGTAATTTCCTTTTTAGAAAGTACTTGACTGCATGAGTGTCAAAATTGTGACTCTTCCATTTAAATCTATCTTAGGCTGAGTAAATCCTATTCTTTTTTTGACCTTAGCTTCTTTATCTTTAAAAAGAGAACTATTATAATTCCTAGTTCCTAGAAGTATTGCAAATATTTCATAAAATGATGCCATAAAATGCCTAGAACAGTACCTGGCATCTAGAAGGCACATAATTAATGTTATCTATTATTATCATTGCAGTTCCAATCCCCCACTCCATTACTCTTGTCCAAGCTTCTGGAAGCTGAAGTCTATGCCACATAAATACAGGCACATTTGTCACATCTTCTCAGAAAAGGTTTAATGAAATTCTAGGCAAAGCCACATGATTAGTTTTCACCTAACTTGATTTTTTAACATGCTTCAGTTGTGCCACCTCTAAGGAGCTCATTAGCAATACTGCCTCATCAGTTGCTATAGGCATCACACTAAGAAAGATTATTTTTCATTCTTGCTTCTACTTCAGTTTCTCCTTTGCTCTTTAACACTCTGCATAAAAAAAGACATTTTCTCTGCTCTTGAATAATTTTACAACAGTTCTCTCCCTTTTTATTCTCACAGCGAAGTGAATTGGCCTTATCTTACAGCAAGATAGTGCTTCAGTCCAAATGCTTAAGCCTGATTCACTCATTACAGAGAAATGCTGTACCTGGACAAAGATAATAGAGATATAATGCATATGCTATGTGCCCTCCCAACAGAGTATTCTTTTGAAAAGAAATAATTAGATGAATAAATTAGATTTTAAGCACTGATCTACCTATATATTCCAAAGACTATGTAATTAGAAATTTAAGCATTTGGCCAGGTTTCATTAAGTCATTGGAGACATTTCTATTAGAAGCCAATAGTTTTGTCAAAATGTTAATTGCCTAAAACAATTTTAAAGTCCTTAAAAGTTACAAAGTGTATATAAGGTTGAATGAGCAACCCAATTTAGATAAACGTGTCAGATAAATAAGGCTGTAGTTATGAAAAATACATGACATGTTCCAGTTATTTGAGTAACGTGATATCTAAAAGCCATGGCAAAAGAATGGTAGAAATAATGTGGCAAAGAACAACTCACATTCAACAAAACATTTTTTCTCTAAAAATTAACTGACAATTACCTGATGATGATGTTATACTAGGTGATAAAATTTAAAAAGGTTGTTTCCCCATTTCAGTACATAGAAGAAACCAAAAGAACAATAGTTGTTTGCCATAGTATATTTAACTATTCAGGTTGCCATTGTAGAATACCACACACTAGATGACTCAAATGATAGAAATTAACTTTCTCATAGTTCTGGATGATGAGAAGTCCAAGATCAAGTTTCCAGTATGTTTGTTTTTTGTGAGACCTCTTTCTGGATTGTAGATAGACGCTTTATGTATATATATATATATATATATATATATATATATATATATATAATATTTTGAAGAGAATAAAAGAAATACAAAATAAAACAGAATTCAATCAAAACAAAATAAAGAATGTGATACAAGACTTCAAAACAAAACAAAAATAAACCAACAATGATTGTCATGTTGCACCTTGGTATCTTCAAAATAACTTCCCATACCATCAGGCATATTAAGATCAAACACAACAAAAGAGAATAAAACCAATCAAAGCAAAACAATGAAAGCAATACAGGATTTCAAAACAAGGCAGTTGAAATACCACAGTGGCTACCATAATGTATCTTGTTATCTTCAAAGTAGCTCTTTATATAATCAGACATAATAAAAACAAACAAAACAAAATAGAATAGTCAATCAAAACAAAATAATGAACATGATACAAGACCTCATCAGAAGATGAAAGGAAATCAATAATGGCTACCATAATGCCTCTTGCTATCTTCAAAATAACTGTTCATGCACTCAGGTATAATACCTTCAAATAGAATAGAATAAAACCAATCAAAAGAAAACAATGAAAGCAATGCAGGACTTCAAACAAGATTGTAGGAATACAACAGAGGCTACCATGATGCATCTTATCTTCAAAGTAGCTGCTTAGACCATCACACATAGCAAAATCAAAGCAAAATAGAATATAATCAATCAAAAGAAAACAAGTAAAGCAGTAAAGACTGTGGAACAAGATAATAGGAAATCAATAATGACTGCTATAATTCATTTTGTTATTTTTGCAGTAGCTGTCCATAAAATCAAACATAACTAAACAATAAAACCAAGAAAATTTGTAAAGTGGTGGTAGTACCCATTATATAGTGGGAATCAGTAGTTACGCAGAAGAGATAAGTGAAACCACACCAACCATCGGAAAAGTGAGTGTCTGTGCATTCTCTAGTGGTACACAGTGGAAATGGAAATTGCTCTCAGCACAAGGGTTAGGAGAGCTTGGGAAACTTGTTAGCAGATGTGTTCTCAAACAGAGGAAGAGAAATCCAATTGCAGGTGTCAGTAGAGAATGACTTGAGACATCTATAGTTGGAATGACCAAATGTCACAGTCGGCTGGAGACAGTTTGAATTTACACCTGATTGACTCAGGACCTGATGATGTGTCCCATTCTACTATTTCAACTAAATTTCCCATTTTACTTATAAATTATATGGTAACCAGCCTTATGAATAGGGAAATTTGAAAGCTGAAATAGTACCTTGATGAGGGAAAAACAGAGCGAGTTAATCGTAAATAATTTTTTATGAAACAATTACATGTTAGTGTATGGTAGTGTAGTTAGGACACTAAAAATTGTAATGACCTCTGAGTTATGGAACTGGCTGGTTAGTATGTACTGCTAGCACACTGTCAAGGATACAACTGAACAGAAAGTTCCATCATGGCATGATTAGTTTATTTACATGTATACGCTGATATTCCTTCCTGTGTTAATTTTAGCTCTAGTATATTTTTCAGTTTGTACTATTAAAGAAAGCATTGAGTTTTTCTGGGGTCTAAGGAAGTGACAATAATTGGATTCAATCTTTTTCATTGTAAAAAAAAAGGGGAAAGAGAGAGAGAGAAAGAGAGAGAGAGAGAGAGAGCCTCCTGATATGTATTAGCTCTAGGAACATCCAAAACTTACTTTGATTCTAGAAAAAAAGTTGGGAATAGTTTCAGACACTCAAGATAAAATGGGAACTAGAAAAATAAATTTCCTTTCTAACTTTAAAAAATCCATGACAGAAATCTAGGATCTAGAATGATTTTATTTCTGAGACCTTCTCAGATTAGCTTCCATGTTATGCTATGTCTGAGAATGCTCCTTATTACAAATGAGGATTCTTTAGAATAAGTATATGTGGAATCTACCAGTGTCCTCAAGTATTAAACATTTTTGTGAATAATAGAAAAATAGAGGTTTTT
>RJWT010018035.1:0-19047 GCA_004365215.1 Cuniculus paca
GGCTGGATATTAATATCATTTTCAGAGCCACCCACATGACTTTAGCAGGCAGCCCAAGTAGAAAACTATGGGTCCATTCTCACTTCTCACCACTCTTCTGTTGCTCTTCTGCTCTGACCCACCAACTTTTTGAGATCCTCAAGTACACTGGTTCTTTTCAGTCTCAGGGACTTCGCACATGCAGTTCCTTCAGCTAAGGATCATTCATCTTCCTCCCTGCTCTCACCTGACCAACGTAAACAGTCCTTGGATCCTCATCCTAAATGATCCATGTTCCTGGAAACCTTCACTGTAAGTTCAGCCTTTCATGGCATTTACTATAATTGAAATTAGAGGATTATCTAAGGAGCAGGTTTCCAGTGTCAGCCTCATAATGAGTGTGTGTCAGTCTTATTTTCTGCAGGATCCTCGATACCTGGCATGGTAGCTGACCTACAGCAGACAGGGACAACGAGAAGCGCTCCACAGGGTCCTCACTGACTGCTTCTCTCCTCCTTTCTGCTATCATGCTCGTCCAGGATTTGGAGCAGGAGAGCACTCCTCCCCTCCAGGATCCTGAGGGCCATTTCCAGCTGTTCCTCTGCCCCAGGACAGCTGGGGTTGATAGGCTGCTATTGTTCCAGAGGTTGAAAGGTAATGGAGCTTCCAGATTCCTAATCACAGTTTTCCTTTGTTAAAATAACACAATCAAGATTTTAGTTCCTCTTTGTCACTAATTTTAAGCTGCAGTTTGATGGGTCTGGACAAATGAGCATAACCATCTCCGCAATCAGAACATGTCTATCACCCCCAAGAGTTGTCCTGTGTCCCTCTGTTGATATCCCCCCCTCAGCAGCCACAGATCTGATTGTATGATTATAGTTTTGCCTACTGCTACAATTTCATATAAAGGCAATCCAACTAGCATGTAATCTTTTATGCCTGGTGTCTTTCAGAGAATATGTTTTCATATCACCCATGAAGTTGTGCATATCCACAGTTTGGTTTCTTTTCATTGCTAAGTAGTTTGGTTTATATGGTTCTATCACTGTACGATGGATATTTAGACTATTTCCAGTTTGGGGCTACCATGAAGATTCTATGAACATTTGCCTCCAAGCTTTTGTATGAATATATGTTGTCTGCCTGCTTACCTGCCTTCTTCCTGGCTCTCTTCTTCTTTTCTTTCTTTCATTCTTTTTTTTTTCTTTCTAGGTAAATGTATGGGGATAGAATTGCTGGGTTATAGCAGGTGATTACTTCTAAGAAAGAATCCAAAGGTTTCCCAGGCATTCACTGTAGCATGTTTCGTCATAGGCATTCCAGTGGGTGTATCGTGATATCTGATGCTGATTTTAAATTATATTTCCCCAATGACCAATAATGTTATATTTTTTTCTGTGTTTTTATTTTCCAAAAAGGATGATTGAAAATATGGTTAAAATTAATGAAAATTATTACAGTAAAAGACACCTTGCCATTAACCCCATCAAAATTCTTTCCCGTGTCTCCAATGTCCTTATCCTATTGAAGCAGTTCTGTCATGAGTGTCTTCATGCGGTGTGACAAAAATACAGTGGATGCCACTGTTGAATGCCATCCAATGGAAAAGGAGACTCCCCAAAATGTTACGGTGTCCCCCTCCACCTTCTTCATAGATCTGGCACTGTTACTGAGACAAAATGCTCAGCGTTCATAACTTAGGAGGAGAGGGGTTTTGGCTCATGTTTAGAATTTCAGGCTTCACATGAACAGCCAGCTCCGGGCAGAAGCAGCAGAGTGGAAGTGTTTGGCAGAGGAAAAGCTGCTCACCTAACGCAGCCAGGAAGCCCAGAGTTCAGGGAGGAGCTGGGGAGGGGAACAGGCCCTTCTAATTCACACGCCAAGTGACCCGTCTCTTCCAACTTACCTCCACCTCCTAAAGGAAACTCAGCTATCATGCCTGCATAGTCCAGTCACCTTCCAAAGGTCCAGTCTCGAGCCCCTGAGGCTTTGGGGGGACATCCCAGATCTAAAGTGTAACATTCCACCCCTGATGCCCAAAACGCTCATGTGCATCTGTTTATGCAACCTGCATTCTTTAAGTCCACAGATGGTAGTTTTGGCAGAAGCATTACATGCAGAAAAGGCAAATTCCTGCCCAGAATAAGTGTTTATGCGAGTAGGGACAATGCATTTCCCTTTGTGTGATGGAAGCAGTCCAATATAATCCACTTGCCACCAAGTGACAGGCTGAACACCCCAGGGAATGGTGCCCTCTCAGGAACTCAGTGTTGGTTTCCGATTCTGGCAGACCAGGTATCCAGCAGAAGCTGTTGCCAGGTCGGCCTTGGTAAGTGGAAGTCCAGGTTGCTGAGCCCATGCGTATCCTCCATCCCTGCCACTACGGTCACGCTGTTCATGGGCCCACCGGACAGCGATGGGGTGGCTGCGGGAAAGGGTTGACTGCTGTCTACAGACCAGGCCACTATACCCACTTGATTAAATTCCTCTCTGCTGAGAGCACATTTTGGTGAGTATTCATACAGAACACAAATATCTTTACATCTCCCCCCGATGTGGAAAGGTCTATCTATATACCTCTCCCGCGAATGTCTTTGTCACCAATTTTCTAGTCATGTTCCTTTGAAGTACCTGACAATTCATGCAGACCATGGGCTACAGCCCATGAATCCGTACATAGTCACACACTTGGCCTTGTTTTTCTTCTAAAATAAAAATAAATTCTGTCTTAACGATTTTCTCCTTGCTGAGGCACAATACCCAACACCCACAAATTAAGGAAGAGAAGTTTATTTTTGGCTCACATTTGAGTCCTTGGTCAGCTGGCTCCAAGGCAGAAAGGACCGGCAGTGGGGCCTGATAAAGGAAAGCCATTCGCCTCATGGTGGCTAAGAAACAGAGAGTTAAGTAAAGAGCCAGGAAGTGAGACACATCCATCCGGGACAGCCCCAGTGACCTGCCCCTCCCAAGTAGACCCCAACTCCCAACAGCAAGCCGGCTGTAGCACCCCATAATCCAATCACTTCCACTCTGAGCACATGAGGCTTTGAGGAGACATCCAGATATAAATCATAACATCCCCAAAATAAAAGTGACCATGAAAGGGAAAATATTTTGAATACATTCAGGACAGCCAGACACCACAACAGTGCAAGCAAAGATAGTCATGAAAGTGGACTTCCAGATCGGTCACAGAAAGTGAGGAGGATAATGGGATTAGTGTGTTGAAAGTAAGTGGAAGTATTCTGAAGGGGATTAATGGTGATGGGTTTTTAATAATAATTAAAATTTAAACATTCATCATATCTTTTGATCATACCTTGTATCTGCTTTGTTGAGCTGCAAGGTCAATTTTTTTGTCTACCTATCTAAAGAATCTAAGCTGTTATCTTAAAATTGATTATAAGTATCATTTATACATTCTGGCGCTAAGTCTTTTATTAGACATTTTACCCTAGATTCTGCTTTGCATTTTGATTTTCCTTACATTAAAATAGGATTTTTCTTTCTTTCTTCCTTTTTTTTTTTTTGTGGAGCATTATAGATTGAGTCTAGAACCTTCAAACTGAGCTGCATCCCAGTTTTTGTTGTTGTTGTTGTTTTTATTTTGGGACACGATCTTGCTATGCTGCTAAGTTGTCCAAGCAGGGCTCAAACCTGGGATCCTCATCATGAGCCTCCCGTAATCCTGGCATTGCAGCCGTGTGGCACTGCAATCCACCTTTGTGATGCCTTTAGAAGAGCAAAGGTTTTAAATTTTGTTTTGGTTCAACCAATTAAATATTTCCTTTATAGTTCATGGTTTTTGTATCTAATTGAAGAAATATTTGCATAAGGCAAGGTAAGTAAAATATTCTTTATTTTTATCTAGAAGTTTTATAGTTTCAGCTCATTTTCCCCTGTAATCTATTTCGATTTAAATTTTATATATAGGGCAAGGTCAAGTTTGAATTTATTTTTCTCCATGGATACCATTGTTCCAGGACCAAAAACTCCCTCAATTTTAAATGCCATTTTCCTTCTTCACCTGAAATCTATTCTATTAATTCATTATATTAAGCAATTTTATTTTCTAGTTATCTTATGTACAATACCTCAATTTAGTATTTCTCTAGGGTGTATAGTACTTATTAACTTATCATAGCCCGTGTTTAAATAACATTGTACCTCACCACATGCGTTATAATTATATTGCAATGATGTGCCTGCTGTTTTACTATTCCTTGTGCTATTGATTGTTGTCACTGGTCCTTCTTTTAAAAATACTAGAAATCTAAATTACATTATTAGTTTTGTATGAAATATTTTTCAAAGACATTAAGTGGCAAGAAAATAATTCACTACCTTTCTTGTTCTGCTTACCAAGTGAGGTAGATTTTGTTTCTGTGTAGAGACTAAAATTTCCATGTGGTATCACTTTGGTTCCAAGTGAGGATTCCCTTTCATGTTCCCAGTGTGATAACCTATGACTAATACAGCGCCGCTTTCCTGTTCTGTATGCGTCGTTTTGCGCCAAGAGCCCCCTCCCTGTTTCTTGCGGTGACCCACATCCCCTTTTCCCAAGTATTCTGAAGTTAAAGATAGTTACAATTTTAGATTGCCCAAGGACAGGGCTGACCGGAAAACTGGGTCCAACGACAATAACCACCTTGTCTCATGTCCAAGGAATGTGCAGAAGGAGCTTTTCCGGAGCATCTGCAGTCCATATTAGGAAGTAACCACGGTCACCTAATCTCAGACCCCCCCAGAGCCATCGTCCCCAATAAACATAGTGGGTCACTTAAACTGACCAATGTAATTTGCTTCTGTACCCGCGCTTGCAAACCCCCCCCTCCCTTTATTCTGATATGATACAAGCCTCTCCAAGCCACTGGGAGGCACGCAGTCCGGAATCGATTCCTAGGGAGACTGCGTCGCCAGGCCTGGCAATAAACGCTCCGTTCCAAAATTTCTTCGAGTGTCTCGTGGATTTTGCTCATCCCGGGGGTCGCGTACCTCACCCAGTATATCTGGTCTCTTGTATTCTACTCTCCTTGCTTTTGAGTGGAAAAGCCTGTCTTGCCTTCATTTTTAGCCACTAATCAGCCCAATTATTTAAAGACAGGCTGGCCAAAAACTTTTTTTTTCCATTTTTTTATTAGATAATATAGTAAGAAATATAAAAAAAGTTTAATTGAATTTATTCAATAATTTTCTGTGTATGGTGTGTCTTAAAACATTCAATACACAGCACAATGTTAAAATCTGGACATAGTATCTAATCACTTTCTGAATTCTTTTTGCTTTATTGTCTTTCTTTGAACAACACACTTTACACTGTTGTGTTGATCTTTTCTTTTTTCTGTGGGTGATATAATTTCAACAAAATGTCTCCCCACTAAACGTTATGGTGAAGATGTGGATGATGGACATCCTGGTTGGTGTTTTGCTCTTATGGTTAATACATTGTGTCAACTTGAGAAGTTTAACTGAGAGACTCAGCAGGGAGCCAGGGTTCTTACTTTATAAATATCCTCATCCTGTGCAAAGGAAAGCAAGGATATTTTGTGAGTATTACACCCACCCTGAAGGTTTTGGTGGAGGGGGTGGCTGGTGTATAATTTGAGGGTAGAGAAGAGGTTTGTTTGTTCTTTTGCTCTGGCTGCTGCCTTGAAGTGTTGCCCCAGTGCCATGCCACCCTGCATAGGAGCCAGCTGATTATGGACTGAAAGCTCCAGAACTGTAAGCTAAATAAACCTTTCCTTGCTTCACTTTGGGTGTCAGGTGTTTGTCTCAGCAACGAAGAAAAGTAACCAAAACATTTGCTATTGCTTATTTTTCGATTATTTGGTTTATTAGACCTAATCTAATCTGTAAATGACTTTTTGACCCCCTTCATTTTGAATAAATAACAAACAAGTTCCATGTTGTTTGACCGGAAAGTGTATAAATATTTCATAGTAATATTTTTTCTCCCTTTTTTATTACAGAATAGCTTGTTAGATGTTGGTCAGCTCTGTCAGCACCACCCATGGAATTATTATGATCATTTTCCACTATTGGAATTGTTTTAGTTTTCAAGCTCTATCACTTCTATATTATCAATACATGACAATAAGGAGACATAGTTGTTGTTTTTCCATTGCATAACACAGACTTTTCTTCTCTGATTGCTAGTATTTCCCCCTTTTTCAGTATTTTCTGTTGAAGATCTTTTGGCACTTCGTTCCTATTGTCTCAATGTCCCAAGCATGTCTGTTTGTATTGTAAAGTAATACTACTGAATTCTATAGAGATATAAAAAATATACCTAATTTGCTTAGGAAAAGCGTGTATAGATTGTAGCACAAAATTACAGGTTATTTTTCACAAATAAACACAAATTAGTAAAAGAAAGTAACCATAATTTATTAGATTTCAACAGAAACAAACAACAAAGGCAAATACAATGCCATAAATAGAAAAGTATGCGAAATAGGCAATATAAAACAAATAAGCAGATGTACGTGTATCCTGGGCAAACAAGAGTTAACTGTTGAAATGACACCTGCTCAAGCAATGCTAGTTAGTATGAAAACAAATGTGCTGCCCACGTACTGCTCGGGGTGAGCTGCTAAGTGATGAATGTCTGTGGTGGAACAGAATTTAGTGATGAAAAGCTCTCACCTTCTTTGTGAACAGAGACAACCGTCTGTCTGCTGGGTGCTGTGGTTTCTGAAGAGCCCCTGATGTCATCCTCAGATTCGGTCTCCTGGGCGGGTGTCTCTTCCCTGCTTCTGGCCCATCACATGCCTTGGTATCACTTGGTTCATATTTGCTCATGTTTCTTCAGCTCAGGATATGTTTAGCTTCTGGGATCTGTGACTTTACTGTCTTTATCAAATTTGAAAATATTTTGACCTTTATTTCTTCAAATACATAAACATGTACTTTTTCATCCCTGCTTTTCTAGATCCCAGTTGTACATATGTTAGACCATTTCATGCTTCCATAGCTCATGGATGCTCTGTTAATTTCTTGTTTCAATTTTTTATCTTGTGTTCAATTTTGGAAGCACTTTTGCTATGCCTTTTGTATTGGATGGGCTGGAAACACAAAGGATTTCTGACCACGAAGGAGCTCTGGGGATCATTCAAACCATTGCTCTCAGGAGAATTTTCTCTGCCCCTGGTAGTTTTCTGATGGGATGCACAGATTGGTTCTCCACTGAAACCTCAAGGAAGCCTCCTCGAAACTCTCCGGAAAGCACTCACTTACTCACACTGTTTCCCTCCTTTCTTCCCTGCTCTCCAATGCTTCAACCTCCACCTGTCAGAACTCTGCCTCACAGATTACAGGCCCTGTGACAACTACCATCTCTTTCTCTCCATAGGAGGTCTCCCCAGGCAGGGATACAGGACACTGCACAGATGACCTTGTTCTTCTTGATGTCCAGGAGGCACTGTCCTGCATTATCTGGTGTGCAAGAGCTGATAACTACTGTAGTACATATTTTGTCTTAGTCATGAGAAGTGACACCTTGCTCCGATCATCACACCATGAATAGAGGAGGAACACTTTTTTACTCCTGTTTGTTAAAACATTTTTTATGTCTCATTTGTCTATCGTCTAATTGTGCCTTGATTTCCCAGAAAGGCAGTGCTATTCAAAGGGTGATAACTGATAGAGGACATGATAATTCACAAACTGGTGTACTGGGTTTTATTTATAATTTTTGAGTGGTGTTTTCCCCCTCTTATTTATCTTTCCTTCAAAGCCTTTACTACAAAGAAGGAACTTACATTTTCAAAAATCAGTTGTCATATTGTGAATATATTAACTGAGCAGGAATCTTTGTACTGAAGCTTAAAATGAATAGATAGTTCTAAATATATACACATATACATGTATACCTATGCAGACATACATGTGTATATATGTAAGTATGTATATGCATACATAGATATGTTATTAATTTGTACTTTGGCTAACTAAACATCATTTACAAAGTAATTTATTAATGCATATAATGCATTGAAAATATTCAAATTACCCCCAAAACACAAAAAAGTAATTTTTGGTAATTTCTAAAGAGAAATCTTTCTGGGAAAAGGTATCCTATTTTCTAGGATTCTACCATATAATTATTGATGGATTGTGATGGTGAGCCTTTTAGAGCTTTCAACGATACAGACAGCTTGCTGCATAGGTCTGCCACCACTGAATTGAGTCAGGTAACATTTGCATCAATATCTATTTATATTTCTGTAACTAAATTATGGAAATAGACTGGAGACTTCCTTGTAAAATTTTACAATTAACTATGCCATTCCTTACCTCTCTAATACACGTAGCATCCAGGGTACCAACATTTTCATGTGACAAATCACCTAGTTATTAACTGATAAATTAAACTGATCTTGGGACCAAAGTAATGCACCATTATTCATTTTTATTATACATGAAATCATATATAAAAAGCTAATGCAATGGTAAAATACATAAGCCACAATTTTGACTGCTAACAGAGCAGGGCAATCTCCAACTATTCCATTCTTTTTCAGTTATCCAGAAGCAACTGGAGAAAAAGTGTCTTTAATTTGGAAATATAATTCTCAGACCAAAAGCAATTCCCCAAAAAAGTGAAGAAAACATTACTCAGAATCTGCTTTCTGTAAATAGTTCAGGTGGAAGAATGAGCTAGCTTTATTAAAATTTCTGCATTCCAAGAAGGTAGCCCTTATCAGGTATTTTAAATCCATAGACTAAATGGAGTTGGGTCTGCCAACTTATTTTTGGTCTAGAAGCATCTATCACATCCCAGTGGTTCCTGGTTATGACTGACCATGTAAGTTCAATGTGGTGATCAGCCACCATATTTTTAAATAGATGTGCACTCCCACTTCTTTAGAACATTTTTCTATAAATCCTGAATTTGCAATAGAAGTATAAAAATTGTTATGAAAATAACCAGGACTACTGTTGGACAGAAAGTTTGAGTAATGCTAAAAGTTTCTAGCTACCTGGATAAGCCTCAGGTCTGCCCCTCACAAGAACCCGACAGCCTTGCCTCTTTCGTTGGGGCACAGCCAGATCGGAGAATCTGGATGCTTCACAGATGTTTCAAGACGCTGTCATGAGCAGTGGTGGAGCAGAACTCTCATCAAGATTCTTGCTGTGTCCTGTGATAAGCGCAGAAGCGATCCTCAGAAAGAGCCTTTGCTCTCAAGGCAGCAGTCAGTAAAACCACAGCTTTTGGGTCAGGGATTTTCTGGATTAGAAGGTATTTTTCACTGGGCCAAAGGCTGCATTTTTGAGTAACACAATTTTTATTTTATTTTGTCAACTGGATGAATGCATTGGATCTTGTTGCTCCCACTGGAGAGAATTTGATTCCCTGAAAGTAGCTCAGTGTCTCTGGTCAAGCAGAGGCCTGGGCAAGTTCATGACTGCATAGCGGTCAATCCTTCTTTTGCAGGGGTAGGCAGATCTGAAAAGGGAGGAGGAGCACCCTGCAAAAGATGCTCAGGCCATGACATCTGCTAACTGAAGTGTCCTCCTTAAAGGAGACCAAAGGAGAAAGAAGGGAGGCAAGAAAGCTAAGGAGAGAGATAGACAGTGAGGGTGGGAGGAAGAGAGAGAGAGAGAGAGAGAATATTCAGGCTGCTATTGTATGATTACTATGGTAATCATGCATTTTCTCTCCCAAACATTTTGTAGTATGGAATATTTTAGCTGCTTTAATGTTGAGCCACCTTCTTTAGAAAAACACACCATGCAGAACAGATTAGGAAACATTTCATGCATTGAGGTGCCGCAAAAAACAGACCATCAAAATTCAGTCTGCATTCATAAAAGGGGGAAAATTTGCAAAGATTAATTGGTGGAGACAAGATATGCTGTTAATAAAAGTACTGTAAAGGAAAATTATCAGAGTATCAATTTCCTACTCTGCTTGAGAACTCAGCCCAAGGACACAAGCAGACTCCTAAAAATGAGTTTTAATAACTTTCTTTTTTGCTTGTGTTAGTCTGTAGGCAAAATTTTGTGGTTTTAATAATCGTCTCTGACAGTAATAACTTTCTTTAGTGTTTATCCTCCCTAACAATACATGGCTATAATTATTGTAGCAGGGAATTTAATAAATCGCAGAAAGTGGAATAAATATGATGTTGTATTTTGTGAAAAATATTAATCCCCTTCTCTTTGTGTTTTTGTTATTTGAATTTGTAGATGAGGAATGTTTTCTCCAGTCTCTGGCTGCCAAGAAACAAGGCACACGCATGAGACATTTCAGCACCCTCTTCTTCCCTCTTGCAGAAGATAATTGCTCACCAGTGTCCCCTGGGTCAACTGCAGAATGCCTCGCTTCTCTATATAAGCTAAATAAAATGCACTTTTTGTGTTAATTTTGACCACTTCTATGGAAGCTAAATCCCAGTCTTCACCATCTCTCCCTTACTCACTCTCTCCACTCTGCAGGCCCTAGTGGGGCAGCTTTCCAGTCTCCCTATCCCTTTGACATCTCCTTCTTGGGCTCTTTTACTGGTGTCTTCTCATCTGTCCAGCATGGAAATCACTGTTCAGGACAATATTTCCCCCTGTGAACATTTGGCCAGGTCTGGCACATTTTCTGTCTTTGAGTGACATCTCAGAGTGGGTGGGGTAGAGAGGCCCTCCTGACTGACCGCTGTGGGGTGGAGGTCAAAAAACGTACTGAGTCCTTCAAAGCACAGGAGAGTCCACACCCTAGATAAATATTCATGCAGCCAACATTGGTGCCTAGGGAGAGAAGCCATGCTCTATGTAGTGACCATCCCCAGAGCTCTAGTCTATACCTTCCTTCCCATGCATGCTTCTACACTTTGTCCAGTCCCAGGGCTGTCACATCACTCAGAGTCTGATGACTCTCAGATCTGTCTCTAGCACAGGTCGCTCACGAGATCCAGGGATCTGTATCTCAAACTCCATTCTTGATGTCTCGCTTTCTGTGTCCAAAGGGGACTTCACATTTATAGTGATCAAAATAGATTTCTTCACCCTTGATCACTGCCACGTTTCCCTCGTCTTCACCATCTTCATAAGTGGCACCAATATTCACTCAGTTTCTCAAGTACTGAACTGTTCAGTATGGCATCCGCCAGCCACATGTGGCCATGTTTGGTCCATGAGTTATAGCTGGTCTGAACCGAAATGTGCTCTGCATATACAGTGTTCACTGAGTGTCGAAGACTTAGTGCAAACAGTTTGCAAAATAGTTCAGTAAGTTTTAGATCAACTGCATGTTGGGATGATGATATCTTGATGATACGATGGGGTGAGTAAAATGCATAATTACCGAGAGGGATTCAGGGGAGATGACAGAGCAGCACGTACAGTACTAGGAGTACCTGGACAAAAATCCATGGCAGAACCTGTCTGGTGTAGCTATTTGGGGAAGCTGGAGCCCATGGAAGCTCTGTAACCTCTAGGTGAGGCTTAGATGGCAAACTTCAGTTAGTTTCAGTCCATCTGAGCTCTGTACACAGTAGGAGGAGGGCTAAGCCTCAGTTCACTATAGACCACTAAGTATTATTCACAGTATTTTCTCTGATCAGATGAAGTTAAAAATTCATAACAGAAAGAGGACTGGAAAATCAATACATTTGTAAAAATTAAGCAACATACTATTAAATAAACCAATCAATGAATGAAAGAGAAAATGACAATAGAAGTTAGAAAATACTTAGAGGTGATTGAAAGTAAAAACAAAACATACTAGACCCTCTGGGATGGAGCCAGGCCAGAGTCATGGAGGGATTTATTGCTGTAATTGTACACGTTAAAAAACAAGATCTCCAATCAACAACCTAACTTCACAGCTTAAGGAACTAGAAAACAAACTAGATCCCAACTTAGTAGGGGGTAGGACATGATAATGAATGAAGCAGAGATAAACAAAATAGAGAATAGAAAAAGAAATTGAGAAAAATCAATATAACAAAAAATTGGCCCTTTGAAAAGATCAGTAAAATTAACAAAGCTTCAGCAAGCTGGACTAAGAAAGAAAAAAAGACTCAAATTACTAAAGCCAGAAATGAAAATAGGGACGTTATGACCAATTTTACAGAAGCAAATGTGATTTTAAGGAAGTACTATAAACTTCCCGCTTCAAGTTGACTACCTAGATGAAACAGACAAATTCCTAGAAACACAAATCTACCTAGACCTATTCATGAACAAATAGTCTGGATGGTCCTGTGACCAGCAAGGAGAATGAATCAGGAGTCAAAGATCTCATCACGAAGGACATAGCCCTGGACCTGATGGCTTTGTATTTGCTTCCCTGCTTAATGCATTTGCTTACAGCCTGAAACTCTGTGGAAAACGCTCCCCCTCTTCACTGAGGTATCCCAACCTGAGCTGGCACATAGTAGCCACTTAAAAATACAAGCACGTAAATGCACATCTTTGTCAAATTGTGGCCGAACTCTGGATAGGTGAGCAAATCCAGGATTTCTTTACTCCAGAATCTATCTTCTAATATTTTATTTCATTAATTGCTTAAGAGACATGCTTCTTTCTTTCCCGAAACTCTGCCCTTCTGGCTCTTACTTAAGGTCTCTCTCTTTCATGCTTAGATAGCTTTTACAAAGAGTGGTCCACATACACTCTGTCCTGTCACCAAACTCCACTGCATTCCCAGTGCATCCCATTCTATGGAACGCGCTGGTGTTACCTAGGGCAAATCCCAGGCACCTGTGGGTTTTATCTATGCCTGGCTCCTCCCTGCCACTTGTTGATCATTTCTGCCCTGTTCAGTGTTATCTCTTCGCTTTCAGTCTTCTCAGCTTTGCATTGCCTCTTCGCTATTGGTCTCTTCTGACCTCCACCCCTACCCTGCTGGCCCCCATGGATTGTACCTTCTGAGTCTCCTTGCTTCTGACTTCCTGTTGGGTTTAGCCAGTCTGGGTGGGAGTCAGGAGACCAAAGAATGGGTGGTAGGTTGGGGATTGGTTCCTCTGGTTCTTCCCAGTTAAGGACATAGCACTCTCTGCCTCTTTCCAGGCTCAAAGTGCCTGTGGGCAGCCCTGTCCTACATTGGCAGCTCTCTCCGGGTTCTAGGACTTGCTCCTCCCTTTGCCCTTGAGAATGATGGAGATTGTTCCTGCTGGGCTTTGCCAGCCTTGAATCATCTCCTTGCCTTGCCCACATCACCACAAATTCCCACTTGCATGTGTCATTTCTCTCCTGCTGGTGACCAATATGGTCTTCCTGGTGTTTTTCTTTTTCACGGCACCAAACATTTCTTTTCAGTGTTTCTTATGTCCTTTTTATTCCACAGTATCCTGTATTGTTTGTCATCCTTTGTCCCCAAAAGTTATAATTATCTAGATAATTCTAAATTTTTAACCTTATTTCAGAACTTCTTTCTGCCATTTAGTATCTTCTAAAAATAAGCACCAGCTAGGTAGATATACTCCTTTAATGCATCCAGGGATGAACAAGTTATAGGAAAACAGACACTTTTCAAAGTAAGGAATGAATTTCTAATTTCTAGATGTGTCCCAGAAGATAAGGGATTCCACACTAAAGGAATTATTCAGGAGCAGATACAAGAGCCGAGATGACCCCAAGGATTCCTTCCAGATCCAATCTTCAATAAGCTGAAAACATCTTACAGAGCACAAGTGTGGTGGAACGATGTCTGGCAGAGGAGTCGACTGGGATGGAGAAAATACATTTGCTTGTGTATATGTGGGTCTGCATTTGTACACATCTGGAAATGTGCATATATATCAAGCGAGTTATTAATACATACATATCTGACATCCTTTAATGCCAGGAACCCAAATAAAAATACGCTCCATGCAGAGTGAATGAGCTGACTACACATTATCGAATTCTGCATCAGGAGCATGCACAGGAATTTATTACAAGCAGTAGCCAGCCTTTTTTTGGACATGTGATAATTTTTTATTCTGTTTTATGTGAAAGTTAAAAGCTAAAGAATGCCATTTTCAGACCTTCAGCAACTCCTAACTTGACTTCAGAAATTCATTGCAGAAGATGGAGAACTTTGATTTAGGGCCAACACAATGACATACAGCACCAAGATCTTAATTTCTGAATTGATTCTTCAACTCGGTCCCTGTTCTGTTTGCAGGAATGACAGAAGAAACATCTAAGAGTAGATTTCTACTCACAGAAACAGCTCAGAGATGCCAGTTGTGGAAAAGAGTGACTGAACCTACATCCTATGTGTAATTTATTATGAAGATACCTCCATCATTTTTCATCATGAATCTTCGACTCAAAGGATTTAATGTCAAAGAAGAGCATTGCTTAGACTTCAAATTCATTTGACTGTTGAGAAATCCTGGTAAATTCTCTAAGATCCCAGAGGGTCAGTCTAATATTTGTCCCAGTTTGCAGGGGGTCAGGCAGCAAATGCCAAACCTGAGTTCGCCAGAACACAGACAACTCCTCAATCAATTATTCTGCAAGCAAACACACATGATGCACCCAGGAAAGATGGACAAGGCTGTAATTTCTCCCTGGGCAATAGAGGAGACAGAACTCTGCAAACTCTCAGTTGCAGACATCACAGGAGGACTACTGGAATGGTGGGCCTATGCTCTTGTTGAGCTTTGTGACCTTGGGTTGGTACAGTGAGTGTCACCTGGAACTTTGGAGCCCCCATGCCTTAGCAAGATGTAACATCTTTGATGGGCTGGGGCTCTGGCTAGAAGAGGCCAGAGAGGCAAAAATAAGCCCAAAGGGAACCAGTACATGGGCCCAAGAGTACAGGGAATGGAATTGCTAGGCGTCATTTTATTACTTCCTCACTAATCTGGTCACTTCAGAATGTAATGGTTGTCCATTCCCTTCACAGTCACAACGCGATCCTTCATGGAGGCCACCGTAGCCCTGGGCACAGCCCCCCAACTCCTCTCAGCTTTCTCTTGCCACATCCCAGCCTACCAGCTGTCTTCCACTGTCGCCCACTCACTCTGCTTCCAGGCCTTTGCCCTTTCACCTCCAACGTTCACTCCCTTCCTCCACTGCGCACATCACCTGTGACACTGATTTGATTTGGCGTCTTTTTATGGGCTTTTTATTGAGAAAGACTTTACCTTCCTGGTTGGATCAGATGTCCCTTTTTGCATTCCCTCAGACCTTGATTTTCCTATCATACTCCCTGCCACAGATGTATTAGTTGCTTGCTTGTCTTCCTCCTCTGACCATCTTGAGGCCAGGGGTTGTGTCCTGAGCAGTGGTTCAGTGCCAGGAAATCCCTGCAAAGAGAATGAGTGAGGATTTGTCTTTCCAGATCCTGGGAAGGCACACTTGACTGAGGGTTTCCTTTTGATAGAAACAAGAAAAGTTTCATGCTTTTGCGTTTGGCTGTAGAGAAGGAACCACGAGGGTAAGCTATCCAAAGCCAGTTGTATTAGTCAGCCTTTCATCACCATAAGAGAATACCTGAAGCAATTTACTCCTAGAGGGGATGGTTCTGGAGGTTCCTGTCCAAGAACAAGAAATCCCATCGGTAAGGATGTCACTCACAGGAGGAGTGTGTGGCAGAGCCAACAGCTTACATCACAAGTCAAGAATCAAAGATGAAGACAGGAGAGACTAGGTCCCACAGTCCCCTCTGAGGCCACCTCCAGTGACTTCAGGACCTCTCATGAGGCCCCACCTCCTAAGAGATCTGCCATCTCCAAGTATCCATCCTGGGGACCAAGATTTTAATGCCTGTGTCTTGGGTTTGTTCATCCAAACCACAATGCTAAGTACTAGTACTGCAGCAGAAGGGTCTTTCTGGGTTTTTAATCAAGTTAATCTCCAGACAGCATGGTAAGGATGGAAACGGGACCAGTGATATAAAAGTTTTAGGAGCCTGGTAGGAAAATGTGAAGGTATCTCAGAGATTTCTTCTGGAGTAGATGATTAGTAGATGACAGAGGAGCTGCTGGAGAAACTTGAGAGAGAGAAGAGATGCTCCTGGAGGAAGAAGAAGAAGAGAATGGCATGGAGGAGTCAGAGATTCCAGGTCAAGAGGACTCAGATAACCCGCACCACCATGAAGATGCACAGAGCAGTGTGGATGCCACCAATGATCTACGGGACTTGGGGTGGCCTCTTCTTCAGAGCCTTCAAGGCTGACACCACCATTTGCATCACCTGGGAGTCAGGACAGAGGTGACACTGATCAGCTCTGTGCCTGGACGGTGGCCCGTAGAAAGCACTAGACAACAAGCAGCATAGGCTTAGCTGTTAATACCGGGGTCATTTCTTATGCAGAAAGGGGAAACGACCAAGTTTTCATCAGCTAAACAGCTGAGATCTGAGGGCATTCACGCCTGGCTACATCACACATTACCTCTCCCTGGTGAAGCAGTGAGAGTCACCCAGTGCTCTGAGGACATAGGGGACATCATGTAAAAGCACTAGAGCAATGCATTGTTCAAATGAGGCCCACAAGAATGTTAGCCACTGCATGACTAAGTGAATGCAAATGTCTCTTTTTCCTTTGCCCATAGAAGATAAACCATGACAGAGGCTAACCAGGTTGCTGGTCAGGTAAAATCATGTGGCATTAAGCAAAAAGCCAGTGGCCAGATTTGCTCTAGAGAAGCCAGTCATCATTCCTGCATCAACTCTTCTAACAGGAGTTCCCTCCCCCACTAATGACTGTCAGGTCTCCAAGGAAAATTGTCGCTTTGTCTGAAGCTGGTAGGTGGACACCTACATTCTGAGCCTTCTGAATCTCTGTTTCTGAACCTTGGACAATTAAGAGCCTTCCTCCTTAGTCCTGGGAAGTAGAGGAATTGTACTGGGACTGGAGTCAGAGCCAAAGCCACAGTGTACCAACCAAAAGATGGGCTGATGGCAGAGCAGGAAGTAAAGGCTGTGCAGAGGAAGAGGACTGGTTCACAGATTGGATCGCAAGGTGACAGAACCCACAGTGGCCCAGGAGAAGAGACAGAGGCTTCCCAGGGTCCTGCTCCCACAGACCCCAAATGGGCATACCCCTGGGGCAGGAACACGAGTGCTTCCCAGGATTGGGATAATCTGTAGAACTGGGGACATTAGAAAATGCCTCTTTATGCATCTAGTTGGCAAGAGTTGTCTTGCTTTTGTCATTTTTGAAGAGGAATTTCATAATTTCAAGAAACTCTTCTAGAGATGCGAGGGTTCTCAGAAATGCCAGGCTGGTATGCCCATAGCTTGGTGGCCTTGTCTGTTTTTATACCATGTATACAGCTCATCTTACTGTTCAACTCATTTTTTTCTCTTAATTTGGCCTCGTGGGCATCTGTAAGTCAATAGATATAGCTGGACTCCATTATTTTAGCTCCTGCATGCTCTACTTCGGTGAATAAAAACCACAATGTTTTATTTGCAACCTTATTAGAGGTTAGACACTTGAGGCCAGCACATTTTTGCTACCATAACAATGTAAGAATGAGCTACCATGCTTGGCCTGCAAGTCCTCAGATGTGCTGTTTGCATTAAGGAGGAGGATGGAGGGTGATGGGGAGCCAGGGGTTCAGGGGTGGAAGCCAGAACAGCAGCATCTGACTCCCTCCTGGGTGCACAGCCACCTCACCCGTAAGGGGAAGATGCTGGGAGCACGTCCTGGGGCTGCTGTGCAGAATCGCCGGTGCCGGTCACTTGTAACGCACAGAGCCTTGCCAGGGCGCAGTGCGCGTGTGGCCAGTGTGAGTTATCTTCTCATCAAATGCTCATTGTCATCACCTTGGTGATTTAGAGTCACTGGATGGATTCCCATGAAGAATATTTTTTATAAAGTCATTGACTCTTTCACTAGATCCAATTTAATGAGGCTACTGTAACTTTCAGTCCTAGCACCCCAAGGCACTACTGAGGTACAGATGCAGTAAATTCAAATAAGAACCATCACCAGACATTGTAAATCAAGTTTGCCCTGACGATCGCTTTGGCAGCGTTGACTTTTGGGGACTAATGAGCCTGAGTGTTTGTGGTAGCACTGTCCCATCACGGAAGTCAGAACTTTATCATAGTTCACTCTGTTTCTTGTGCTTTCGTTAAGCAAGCTTGCTGCTAAGTCCATTTACTTTCCCTCCTCCGTAGTTCAAGCTCTTAATAAATTCCCATCATAATCATCTTCAACCACCAGGCGGTGGACTTCCTCCCCTGTCCACAGGAGAGCCACACTGTGCACAGGAGATGTGTTCCCCACTCAGATCTGGTGAGCACTGAGCAAGTGACCCTGGGTTTTGATTCTCACCCTTGAAGTCCAATTACACCATATGTCTTTGCTTAGTTTGTCTAATCTACAATCGTATTTCTCATTATCATTTTGCAAGTTGTGATGCTATTTCCTCTGGTTTAATTCTCCTTCTTTTATGTTTCCCTTGTACAAAATTAATTACATTGTACCTTCAAGCATAATTTTAACACTGCCTCCATTGCACTGTGTCCGCCTTTAATTAACGTTTTTCTAATATAGATTTTAGCACCAAATGGTACAATTTTCTCAGCTTCAAAGAAAACAAGGATCTAACAAAAGTAAAATGAATGAATAAGACAAAACATCTGACAATATATTCTCACTTGAAAATGTCACTTTGGCTCTATGAGGGGTACCAGGATGGATTACTTGGCTTTCTCTTTTTAAATAAAATGAAAGATATATTGACTCCAAACTTCTGGTACTATCGGCCTAAGCTTCGCTGGGATTCACACTGATCAAATATCTCAAGGAGAATTAACCAAACACCACTTTCTCATGGCTCTAGGAAAGGGGAGTGAAACTCACAAATATTGCACATTTCTCAGAAATTTTCTGTACAGCATACAAAGCAAATCCTTCACCCTGACTTCAGTCTCTGTTTTTATGTCTCAAAGAAGCTCTTCTGATAGCTAGTCCCTTTGGTGCTGCACACAGCCCCACTCCAAAGAAGCACCTGTCTTTTGGGGCTGCTGGAAAAGGTGTCATGGAAAGAAAATCAAACACTGCAGAACCACATATACTGCATCTCTGAATTGGTAAGACATCCAAATAACAGAATACAGGCAACCAATGTCCTTTTATTACTCTGCCGCTAATGAATCAGCTTGGACTTCCCCACAAAA
>RJWT010018036.1:0-19064 GCA_004365215.1 Cuniculus paca
GTTCTTAAAGCAACACCTAATATCTCCTGAATGTATGGCTTGGAAATTGCTTTACTTCAAAGTGAAATTTCAGAGAGTTTGCTCACAAGTAAAGATAATAAAACATTCTGCATTCAGTATGACACTTCCATAGAGTAGCTATATATCTTCTGAACCTATGTGCCAGAAATAACATGAAAATCATTGATAATGCAAAACTCCCCCTCCACAACTAAACAAATTAATGTTCATCATGCTTGCCACAGATATTAAAAGAAAAATGAATTTGTCCTCTTTTCATAATATTTCTAGAAATGAATTATCATTAACAACAGAAATAATGCAAAGGAGTGGGCCCATGACATTCAAGATGTATGTGTCAGCCTGTTTATATCAGTCTTTCTCAGCTGGGTTTCTTCAGAGACCTCCCTGTTCTGTGAAAGATAATGGTATCATCCCCAGTCCTTCATTCTCAATGGACCACTAAAGAAAAAAAAAGAAAAAAGAAAAAACAATGAAAGCTTAGTAACTCTTTCTAGTGATCTATGTACTGATTTCTTCCAAAAGATTACATCTTTCATAATATATTTTAAATTTGCATTTTAAATGTTGAGTAAAGAAAGACATAATATGTTATATTCCTGCACATGGAATTGATCTTTTTTGTTAAATCACTATTGAAACCATGATTATTTTTCTTGGTTATATTAGCCAGAATATAGACTGGGTAGTGTTGCTGTTTACCACACAATGAGTGCACACAAGCCAGGTGGGGTGGAACACCCGCAATCCCAGCACTCAGGAGCCTGAGGCAGAAGGACAGTTTGAGGACAGATTAGGCTACATATTGAGTTTAAGGCCAGCCTGGAATACATATGGAGAACTTGCCTCAAAAAATAAATGAGTGCACACAATTCTGGGGGAATATATTGCAACTACAGTTCTGTAAATTATGTTCTAAGTAAATACAGTATTTGAAGCAACAATGTAATAATATAAGGACAGGTAATCTTAGCTTTAGTCATTATGTCTTTAACAAAAATCTTTCAATTTCTCAGGAATTCACTCCACTGTCTATTATTTTGATACTAGTCACCAACATTAGCAACCTGTAGTATATATGGATGAAGCAACAGTCTTATTTTAGGAAGCCTTGAATGAATATTTAAGAGCAGAGCAATATAGAATTAAGCACCTGGATTCTATATCTGGCTCACCACTTCCTCTTTATGACCATGGGCCAATCACATGAGTTTGAGTATCAGTTTTCCTAGTAAGATTCTCATGGAACCATCATGACAATCAAATGAGATAATCCAGGTAAAGCAGCTTGTACAGTAAATAACATATACTATGATTTCTTATTATACTTATTAGAATATCAGTCCAAAATTATTATTTTTGAAAAAATAAAACAAACTGGAATCTTGCAGACATTAGTGAAATTACTACTAATGTAAGAAATAGCTATAGAATTTTTCTTAATTATAAAAATAAATTTCTTGCACATTTTTATATTGCCACCTGTGTAAGCTATCTTTTATTTCCAAATTCAACACAAAACAAGATAATCAAAATGATTAGGCTTAACTAAATTTAAAATTTTACTGCCCACATACCTAATGTTGGAATATATTTGTTAAGTTTAGTTTTAACCCTAAAGGATGATTAAGAATGTTGTCACTAAATCTCTAACTTTTCATTGTTTTAGATTCATTTGGAGATTGAGGCATAAAACATATAGTCTTTCAATAAACAGTACTGATTCATTTTTCCCCTTAACTAACAGATATTTTGTTAAGTAAACTAGTTTTCTAAAAAAGAAATTGCACTGTGGTATTATAGAAAGAAATTTGGTTTTGTGTCCAGCTCCTAACACAGAAATCCTAAAATCCTTGCAATGTCCTGAGTGATAAAAAGGAGAGGAACATCTTTCATTTTAATGAGTTAATCTTGGTGTGTCTTTGGAAGGCTTCAGAACAGAAAGTAGTCAGCGAAAAGACCAAGGCTTAACTAGAAACTTGGAGCTTTCAGACTCACTGCACAGTCTTTAGGGAGGCCATAGGGCTTGGTTACAGAGCTAATCATCTATGGACCCTGATTTAATCAATCATGCCTTTGGAATGAAGCCTACATTTAAAGAAAAAAAGGTCCCTAAATAACTGAGTTTGAGGGGCTTCGGGTTGGTTAATACACTGATGCGTCATGATGGTGCTGCTCCCCATCTCTTTATGGTAAAGTTTCCTATGCCTAGGACCATTCTAGACCACAGGATATAGTTGTACATCTAACCATTTGTGTCTCTTATAAAAAGCTAGTAAATGTAAATTAAGTGTTTTCTCTAGGTTTTTGTAAACTCTTCTTGCAAACTGTCAAATCTGAGATATGCAGAGGGAATTTACTTTGGAACCACTCCACATAGAAGTGCAGGCAACCTGGGAACTTTACCTCTGGTGTCTGAAAGAAAGCAGTTTTGTGCAACTGAGTCCATTAATGTATGGAGTCTGCCTGCATCAAACCCAGGCATGGTAATACACTCCTGTAGTCCTGGCTATTTGGGAAGATCACAAGTTTCAGGTCAACCTGGACAATTTAGAGAGTCCCTGGCTCAAAACAAAACTTTATAAGGCTGGAGATGTAGCTCACTGGTAGACCATTTACCTAACATTGAGGCACTGGGCTCAATACTAAAAGAAAGAAGAAGAAAAAGAACTGTAGGCCCTAAGTTGATATCAGAATTGGTTGATATTAATTCACTGTGACTTTTTTTCTTATAACTTTATCAGATTATTTCTCTTAGTTATAAACAGATTTTTTTCTTTTCTCCCAAATGTATCACTAGTTCAACAGACAGTATCAAATTATGCTATTATTAAATTATTTATATGTATGTAGTTTGGACCCATTTTTAATAGTCTTGCAGAACTTTTGTAAAAGGTCATAATCACTCAGTGTCTTATAACAGGAAAACAATACTGCTCAGAACTTTAGAAATACTATGCCTCAATATAGTACCTATCTTTTCCTTTGGAAGTAATTCCTATCTATGTTATACTATTTTGTTTGTTTGTTTGTTTGTTCTTGTACCAGAAATAGAACTCTAGGACTTTGCACTTGCCAGGCAGGCGCTGTGCCACTGAGCTATATCCCTGGCCCTCTGTGTTATATTTTAATCACCATTTGAAAATGTTATGCTTTCCTGGAACTTTAATATTTTAACATTAGCTCAATAATATTAGTACAACGTGTTTTGAATTATGCATGTATATGTGTGTCTGTGTACATAAACTTTTTATTCATATATACAGAATTAACCTTAAAAGTTTAATGTTCACATCATGAAAAGGATAACCTGTTTTTATTGCATGCTATAATTGCAACTGTTACATGATAGTCTTCAGTGACTATGGCAACAAAGTAATAAGGATAATAAAAGTTTTATTTGATTGTGTATTGCTTGATTATTTTGTGCACTTATGGAAGTAAATTTGTTTGCTATGAATAAAAATAATGATTTTATTTTCTGTCAGAGTTAAACTAAAAATAAAGAAAATGTCAATATTAAAAAGAAAAACTAAAACCAAAAGGAAGCAAAGAAAAGTGAGCAAATAAAAAATAACTAGGAAAAAAATTAGTATAGGGCTTTCCTCATCCAAGTAAAAGTCTTTACGATTTCATTGATAGATGTTTTTTTTAAAAAGTATCAGAGCTTACCAGAATCATTCAAATTGTAATTTCATATTTTAGAACTTAGGTTCAATGTTTACCTTAAGCATTACTTAAGAATTAGGATTCAGGAGAGAGGTTGCAAGGAAAATAGGGGATGAGGGAAAAAAACAATCAAAATATCATGTATAGGTACAAATTCCCTTTGATGAACGTGGTCATTATGTATACCTAAATTGCACCAATAAAAATCATTTTCTTTGAAAAAAAAAGAATTAAGATTTAGGGGTTTTTTTTTGTTTTTTGTTTTTTATTTTTGTCATAAGAATGAAGTGTTCTTTATTGTTTTAGTCAGGCATGGTTGTGGGTGCCTGTAATTCCAGGACTCAGAGAAGCCTAAGCCTGGGTCAGGGGTATTAATTCAGTGGCAATGGTGCCTGCTTGGCAAGCACAAGAGAAATAAATAAATAAATAAACAAACAAACAAACAAACAAGCAAACAGAAGCCTAAGCCTGGGGGATCGCCTCAAGTCTGAGACCAGGCTGGGCTACAAAATGAGTTCAAGGCTAGCCTGAATTACATACACAGTGGGACCCTGTCTCAAAAAACAACAATGAAATAATACTATTATACGGTTTTAAAATACTCACAATTATTTATTTTAGAACTATTTCTGTACCTGAAAGCCTTTTCTAATTCATCCACAAACTAAATTCAAATGCTCCTAATGAAATAGCCTTACTGCACTGAACATACTATTTCAAGAACTTCGCTGGACCTGCACAAGTTTAGTCAAGTCATTCCTTCCTGTTAATTTCAATTCCATTATTCATCATAATATCAGGTTAAAACATTAGCATTCACATCATTTTTCAAGGTCAATGAAAGGCACAAGTCATTTTCACTTAATTGAATTTTTGTCAAATTTCTCTCATCAAGGAATAAAGGAGTTGAAATTTTGTTTTACCTTAAATGTATAACTTTATATTTGTTTGTAAGGGCTTACTTTTAATGTATTGGGATCATGTCACATCCTTAGTTTTATTGTTTATGATATCTACACACTCCTTGTTTTCTGTTATCTAAAAATATAAAAACACACTATAATTTTATTCAACAGTTTTAAAGTCCTAACTTTTTTATTCTTCTTTGAAGCCTTACAAATAACTCCTGCACACTGCAGTAATCTAAATGTTTTTCACTCACTTATTATCTTTCAAATATTGAGTAAAATAGCTAAAATGATTAGAAACATCATTAGATTCTCTCTAAATTATTACCATTCGGTAAATTAACTACAGTTTCTGAATATGAATGCCTCTGATAACATAAAAGGTGGGGAATAAGGTTAGGAGGACACAATTTTTTTTCTTAAAATAGCTATATTTACTTCTACCAGGCACATATATTATTTTAAGGTCTGATCAACCTACCCCTTCAGCTTCTGCTCTAAAATGTTAAATACCAGTATTAAATCCGAATGTCTACATTCTCTTCAATTCACGTCTGTAAGCATTTTTCAATGAGATAATTCTTTGTCAGTTTTAACCTGAGAACTCTCCTTTGCTTACAGTTTTTCCAAAGCCATAAGCAGAGGCTTTCCAATGAAATCTACAAATTGTTTTAGAATTCCTATAGTTAAAAAACAAAACCAACAAAAAAGAAATCTAGAGTTATGATTCAAAAATTGTTCAGGAATCCAATGCAAAGGAATAAATAATTCCGAAAATGTTAATTACCTATAGCACAATTTAGAAAGAATGGAAATTCCTCAGACAGTAGTCAGAAGACCTGAATTCTGCCCTACTGTAATTGCTTGAAATTAAATACTCAGATCATTTATTTTTTGATACTGGCATCTCTGCTATGTAGGAGATGCTTACAAAATGTTGAATAAATAGAATCTAATTTATATGCTTTTAGAGATAACATTGTAATCATGTAATTAATTATGAAAGTACTCTTTCATTATGTCATTTTATTTAGTGATCCTTAAGATTTCTGCCATTTTCTTTTCCCCTCAGTTATTGAAGATCATTTTCTTTAATCCAAGAAAGCCAGAAAAATAAAGTCTTTTAGTCAATGTAGTTTTAATTGTTTTCTCTTTGTTATTGGTTGTGAAAACTTTAGAAACTATGTCTTTTCTGTATTTTATATAAAATATATCTAAATACTGAACTTAAGTGTTAAATTAAAAAGTAACAGATGAAAGCAAGTTGGATTTAAAACCAAAGACTAATCAAATTCTGACTGAGACACCTTCATATTTTCCAGCACCTCTGAACTAATCTTGAAAAATATCTTCCTTTTTCAGTGTAATAGAATATGCAAGTGCTTGGGACACGGATTTGTTAAAGTGAAATATTTGTAGAGTACAATTCGAAAGTGAATATGAGAATTTAAAGACAATGCATGATCCGCTAAGGGTATAATATTCTATGTCGAATATTCTAATAACATAATAGAACTGATTAAAAATGTGCCAGGAAGAACTTGAGGAAGAACTCTAGTTTGATCCCAAGTTTACAGTGATCAGAAAGTGGAAAAAGGAAATGTTCTTACAACTCACATGTCCAGTTGCCAATTCTCAGCCTCACCGGAATAGACCTGGCAAAGGGAGAAGGCTGTCTAAAAGAGATGCATGGGGATAAACTGGACTTTTGGATCTTTTTTGTTAGAGAAGGAAAATAGTTTCTATCAAAATCATTAGGTTCATCAACAGTAATTCCAAGAAAAATTAAGGAATTGTGCTAGGGAAAGAAAGCAGTTTTTATTACATTCATTACACTCATCAACAATTTCAAGAGACATGAAAAAGCAGAGAAAATTCATGATACTTAAAATTAACCTAAAGTCCACAAGTTGTCACATTGTCCTCTCCACTTCAAGGTTCAGGAACTGATACAAGTATTCTGGACGCATCCCAAAGATAACAGTAACATCTGAATGTACATGTACGTGTTCGTGTGTGTGTAGAAAAATTGACAAAATAATGATTCACCACAATAAAGCTGCTATATATTTAAAAGAAAAAAATTTTTGTTTAATTTAACAGTTCGTTATTAAAGTCCAGTGTGAGACGAAGGGAGTAAAATACGGGAAGGTAATCGGAATGTAACTTAATTAAGGTTTACTCTGTCATTCAAACTATGAATTCAGTTATAATAGCAGAACTCTATAAGCTCAGCTGTACATAATCACAGATTTGTCCTCTTCACCACCACATTCTAGGGCCTGGGCTAATTCCAGGTCTTAATGCATTAATGCCTTAACTATTTATCCTAATTGATGCATACACCATGGAATAAGAATTATGGTAAAAATTTCAAAGATTAAAAAACTGATTCTAAAAGGGGTTAAGTAACTTGCGAAAGGTATGTGGTTTTTTTTGTGGGTTTTTTTTTTTTTTTTGGCACCGGGAATTGAACTCACGACCTCACACTTGCCAGGCAAGTGCTTAGACCACTGAGCTAGATCCCCAGCCCTACTAAAGGTATGTTGGTATTAAGTACCATATTTAGAAATCCAAGGCTAAGAAAACTTTTATAAGATTTCCTACTTCAGCCACACATTTGCCTTTTAAATAACATTCACATATAAACACCTTGAAACTGATACATAAGACCACAAGGTGTGGTCTTTACTCACTATGGGCCAATTTGTACATCTGAAATAGGAGAAAACATTTATCATTCAATCTTCCTAAAAAGTCTTTGCCCTTAAAACATGGCTATTAATAATGCAAATACGAAGGCCCCAAGATTGTGAAAAGCCAGCTTAGCTAAGTGATTCTCATGGGCCCTGCTTGCTTTCAAGACTCTGACTTGGCAACCCTCCATTTCCATATGAACAACTAGGCCTCGAAGACATGAAAAGCTAAACATCCATACTTTGTGACCAAGGCTCTGCAATGAGAAAACTCTATATATTGTGTGTTCGAACTCTCCTGCTTTTCAAATACCATGATTACTATGTACTACTGTATAGTTCTGCATCCAAAAATGACCTTTTAAATCAAATCTGAACTAAGCATAAAAGATACAGTCTTATAATTTCTCTTCACTGGAACTATCCAGAACGAGATACATTGCTGGAGTAGAATTAGTCCTTAAAGCTAAACGAGATAAAAAGTAAATTTTCTTGAAAGTATTCCAGAGCTAAAAAACAGTTGGTCAGCATTTCTAGAAAACTATAGCAAACCAGTTAGATCTATGCTCTATGAAAGTTACATTTTAAATGATGAGTTATAAATTAAATAAAAAATACCAATCATACATTGTCATATCTCTTTCTCTTTTTCTCTGATTTGTTTATTAACTTTTTTATTTTATTGGCACAGAGATTATTTGTATAATACATTTTTCCATGATAAACATTGATTTTGAAGAAAGAAAAATCAAATTAAATAAATGGTTCATTCAATGACATTCCCATTATTTACAATATAAAGACAGAGATACATTGTTTCTAATATTGCTATAAATTGATATGGAAAACTATCTCAGTTATCATATTAGCCCATGATTTTGTATATGCCAGAATTAAGATTTTTTTGGGGGGTACCTGGGATTGAACTCATGACCTTGCACTTACCAGGCAAGTGCTTGAACTGCTGAGCTAAATCTCTGGCCCAGCATTAAGAATTTGAGGCCTAGCCAAGACTAAAAAAGCAAAACTCAATGAAGAATACACATAAAACATAATTAATGTTGGTACTGAATTTCACAAGTGATAATTCAACCATTTGTAAAACACTAAAATGCATTATTATTGGTACTCATTTTCCTTTGGAATTTAAAAGGAATCCTGTAATGAAAGTGATAGGCATTAATAATGTAGCTGTCCCCTAACCCAACAGCCAAAAACTTTCTGTAACAACCCATCCACTGAATATTTGAGATTTGGAAGTAGGATACTGTCTTTATGACTTATTTTTTAGTTTCTTTAAAAAAATCACTTAGAAAATGAAAAAAAACCATTCTTAGTTCATAAGCTCAATATTGGTATAAGGAAAATAAATGTAACTGTCAATCTTCTAGGGGTCAAAAAATCGAGTTTGTGTTCCCCAAAACTGAATAATGAATTTTAAGAAACAACAGAGGCTAATAGTAGGAAATATTTATTGAAGGAGAGATATAGCCCTTGAGAGATAGGAGGGGACCCAGAAAATTGGTTGTCATTGACCCCCCATCTAATTGCAGGGTGATTAAACTAGTCTATTGCAAATCAGTCTTTGACCTGTAAAGCTATCGTATATATACACTGTTTGGGAGGTGTTCATCCCAAATGTTTATAGTAGAGTTAGGTCAATGAGAATAAACGATTTTTTGTTCCCAACATAAAGGGTTTTTCTACTAAGTTCGAGTTAACTATATATAATCATCCCATACCTGAAAGTAGGCATCTTTGTATCTCTGATTGTGACTCACACAATAGGACCAATACACTTACTTAATAGGGGTTCTACTAATGTCTGTAGAGAGGCTTTAGTGGCACTTTTAGAAAAAAATCAATTATGTCCAGGATCAGTAAGGATATATTCTATAGGACACTCAGTTAATTTGTAAAGGTGAACTAAACTATATATCACTGAACTTTTACATGTCTCATCAATGTAGTTTTGTAGCTTTTTCTAATCATCTCCTGGAAGTGGGAATTCCCACCAGGGAAGTCCTGATGTACTTGACAAGGGAAGCAGAGCATATATGCAGCAAGATATTTGTTTTAACAATTCTGCATGTTCCTGTGCCCACACTACAAAGGAATTACATTCTCCTTTAAGTAGTAATTAGTAAAAGGGCTAAGAGTGACATCTTAAATTATTCTCTGAAGACTTTTTTAAATAAGAATTTTAATTCTTTCAACAAGAGACACTAGGGTAGCCATTGCTAATCTCCTATTGTTATGTTTTGAATACCTGTATTGCTTGCAGTGGTCTGTTCTGAAATGCTTTGTTATGTTTAACTGTTCTGCTTTGTTTTGTTTTGTTTTATTCTCTTTAAAATAAAAAAAATGAGAATTTGAATTCTTCTCTGGGGTCACAGGAGTATTTGGACGGTTATTCACACTCAGCAACAATCACTAGTCCCCAGGGTTTGATTCAGATGTGGTGTATGCCAGTAGACCAGGCCTGTTACCTTGACAGCTGATGGAGCTGACATGATCACAATGTATGGTCCTTCCCAAGTTGGTCCTGGAGAAGGAGATGGTGAGGGATGAGACTTTACCAGTAGTGAATCTCTCAGGTAGAATATGGGATTTCTCTTTTCTTTAGGTTGAGCTTCTGTTAGCTGTTGAAGAGTCTATTGAAATTTAGCCAGTGAGGTGACATCTTTTAGTAAGGTTATCATTTCTCTATTGAAGAGAAGAGCATTAGTGAGAAAAATCCATAAAGCATTTCAAATAGACCAAGACCTAGGATTTGAGGTATGTTTCTGACTTTGATTAGAGCTAAAGGTAGTAAGTGAGGTCACTGAAGGTGGGTTTCCTGAATCATTTTGCAAAGATGTCACTTTAGGGTCTCATTCTTTTTTTTCTACCTTTCCCAATGATTGTGGCCTCCAGGCACAATGAAAGTGACAGAGAATGCACAGTTCCTGAGAGAGACCATAGGTGACTGTAGCTTTAAAAGAAAGCTGATTATCACTCTGTAAGCACTTAGAGGATCCAAATATGGGAATGATTTCTGAGACCAAAACCTTTACCACCTCTTTCGCTTTTTCTGTTCTATAAGAAAAGGCCTCGATCCAGTTTGTAAAAATATGTACTCAGATCAATGGGTATAGGAGTTCATTACTCTTTACCATATGAATAAAATCCAGTTGCCAATCTTCTCAAGAGTATTTAACATGCCTCTGTATACCTGGAGAGGCTATGTTCCAGTTAAGAGGATTATTCTTTTGGTAGAGCCCATAAGTCTTAACTATCTGTTGTATTATTGGAGAAAGTCCTTTTCCTATGAATAACTCTGAGGCCATCTGGTGGGTCTTGTCTCTCTCCAAGTGGAAGTTTTGATGTAAAGATAATAATTTTCTATTGACTAGCACCAAGAAAGAACAATTTACCATCATGTGATTATAACCATCCTGATGGGAGAAACCGATACCTACAGGAGAGAACCCATTCAATTTCAAACTGAGAATATTTGGGTTGAGTAAGATCAAGGGATTCATCTGAGATCAGGAAGGCCTGAGACAGGGGAAAGGGTCTTGAACAACTATTTTTGCAGCTGTGTTGGTCAGTTGATTTGTTTTGCTTTGTTTTGTTTTGTTTTTTGTCTTTTTGAAACAGGGTCTCACTATGCAGTTCAGACTGGCCTTGAGCTCACTTTGTAGCCCAGGCTGGTCTCGAACTCACAGCTATCCTCTTGCCTCAGCCTCCAGAGTGCTGGGATTATAGATGTGCACCACCACACCCAGCACAGTTGATTATCTTGAGATATGTCTTCAACTCCTTTTTGGTGCCCTCTACAGTGAATTGCCACCACTTTGGAGGGCATATAGACAGATGAGAAAAGTTCAGATCCATTGGCAATCAGATAATTTCTTTCCATATGACTGTGTGCCATGCAACACTAGGAAAGCATACTTTGAATCAGTATAAATATTGACTTTTTGTCTTTTACTGAGTTTTAAAGTCCGGGTCAGAACTCTGAGTTCTGCCACCTGAGCACTAGTGCCAGGGGCAAGTGAGTAAATTTCAAGTGTCTGATGTAGAGCCACTACTACCTACACTGCCTTTCTTGTCCTATTTTCTATGAAGGAACAGCTGTCATAGAAGAAGGTCACATCAGAGTGAGTAAGGGGTGTGTCTAACAAGTCTTCTCTGGCTACATCCTTATGGAGAATTACCTGTTCACAGTCAATTCTTTTAGCCTCAATTTCCTCCTTCTGTGGTAGAAAAACAACAGGGTTTAAAGACTATATCTTTATTTGAATGACCGGTCCTTCTAGAAGTAAAGCTAATATTTAAGAAGTCAGTTGCCTAATAGTCATAGGCTCCCTTTGGAAGAAAGAAGTTCTGCCACATACGGTGAAACCTTTGCCTAAAGTCAGCTCTCCTGCTATCAGGAGAGCTACAGCAGCCACTGCTCCAAAGTACACAGGCCATCCCTGTGTCTAATGAATGACTCAGATACCTTACAGGCTGTTAAGCAAGGCCTTAATCGTGTGTAAGCACATCCAAAGCCATGTGTCTTTCATCAACATATAAATTGAAACCGTATCCTGTAGATAGGCTGAATGCTGCACATTGAAAAGCACTTTTTTAAGCTTCTGGAATGCAGTTTGGGAATCAGGTTCCCAGATCAAAATATGGATATCTGCCTTTTGAGTTTCCATTATATGTTGATAGAGGGGTAATGCAGTCTCACCATACCATGCTATCCAAAGGTGACAAAAGTCTTTAATTCCTAAGAATCCTGTTAGTTGTTTTAGGGTCTTGGGCCTAGGAAGGAAAGTATTTATTTAATTCTGTCTTCTACCAGTCTTTGGGTTCCCTTAGATATGACAAAGCCCAAATATTTTACCTCAAGGCTGCAAAGTTGTGTCTTTGACCTAGAGACCTTATAACCACTGTCTGCTAGAAAATTCAGTACAACACATGTGCCTTGGCTAGGGAGCTCTTCTGAAGGGGCATATAACAGTGTATCATCTACGTATTGCAAGATTATGACTGGGGAAAATTCAAAACATGTCAAGTTATGGGAAGGCATTTGTCCAAAAAGATGAGGATGGTCTCTGAACCTTTGACAGTCCCAATCAGTTGAAAGACTTGGTTGTCAGAATTTTCAAAGGCAAAAACTGGGATTCTCTATGTAAAGGTATATTAAGGCATCTTTTCAGTCTAACAGTGAAAACTAACTGGCATCTTCCAGTATCTGAGAAAGGAGAGGGTACAAGTTAGGTACCAGTGGGTGGATTGGCACTACTGCCTCATTTACCATCCTAAGGTCCTGTACTAACTCCCACTCTCCATTGAGTTTTTGCACTCTCAAGATTGGAGTGTTACAGGGGCTGTTACAGAGTGTAAGTAAACCTGGTACCCTTAAGATGTCAATTAGAGGCAATAATCCTCCTTTAACTTTAGGCCTTAGAAGGTATTGACTCTAGTGAGGAAAAGTAGTAAGATCTTTGAGGTGTATTTGTACTGGGGCAGCTCTTAATTGCTCTTCCTAGTCTACCTTTAGTTGCCCACACTTTAGGATTTAATTTCAACTCCACAAGGGGGAGGCATTGTACCTGGCCTGTGTACAAGTATATGACAGTATTTAAGCAAGATAAGATATCTCTCCCTAGGAAGGCAACTGGACTTCAGGCATAATTAAAAACAAATGGACAATATCTCATGCCTATATCTTGTACTCTGAGTAACTACTCTGAAGATAATATGTGATGTATTAATTATTGCTTTTATTTTTTTTAAATTAAGAAAGAAAAAAGGAATAGGAGGAGAGAAAGCAATCCCAGTTCATCTTAAGGGTTGGGTAAATAGTGATTTACTTCCTCTCCAGCAACTCCTTTTACTGAAGTATGATGGCTGGAAAGAAAGCCAGGGTTGGAAAGAACCAAGAGATGTGCCAGTATTCAGCAATAGACTGGTTTCTTTTCCCTCTGTAGTCCTGATTACCCACAGCTGCTCTGTGGAGATGACAGTCTGGCCAGAGAGAGAAAGTAGAGAGTGCCTTGGGGCTCTTCAGTCTTGGTGGGCCAGCTGATAAGATGGGTCTGATCCTTAAGACTTCTGTCTCAGGGGACAATCAGACTTGCAATCAGGGCATGGCTCAGGAGACCTCTTGTCATGACAGTTTTTATCACAGTCCCTCTTAAGGTGGCCTGGTTTTCGTAGTGGTAGCAGGTGAATTTACTCATTGAGCACTTTGTGGAACACTGGGAATCAGACTTAGAGTCTATTCCTTTTAAGACTGCAACCAAGACAGCCTTAAAGGTCTCTTTGCTTCTCCCCTTGGGTTCCTCCTGGTCTCAGTTATAAAATACTGAGGAGGTGATTTTCACTTAAATATTAAGTGAGCTCTATGGAGCAAAAGTCATCTTTTGTAGCTTTTTCCTGATATCTGAGAATGAGTAATAAACTTTTAAGAAAAATCTGTCTTACCCATTCAGAAATCAGGGATGTATGTTTTATCAATGCCTCTTGTAAATGATCTAAGAAGGCAGAGGAGTTTTCATCTTTCTCCTGATGAAGAGTTGACAATTTAAGATAATTGAAGGACTTAGTTCTTGCGCTTCATAGACGTTTACAAGTACATGTCTGCAGATGCCTCCTATTCCAATCTCCTATCTCATTGATAGGCCAGTAGGCATCTTGTGTAGGGACTACTTGAGGTCCAGATGCAACCAGCTGTTCCCTTTGCTGCCTGCCTTCTGGCCTTCTAAAATTAACATATGATATTCATCTCCAAATATAATAGCAGCTTGTAATGCCGCTTATTCGATTTAAGAGTAGCATTACATCTTTCCAATCTAATTCATAGATCTGAGTAAGTTCGCTAAAGACTGGAATTTACTTATCAGGGTCATCTGAAAACTTTCCCAGATATTGTTTGATCTGTTTGAGGTCACTGAGAGAAAAGGACCCATGGACACAGTTAGTGACATATTTTCCTTCTACCTTCTGTAACAGATAATGTCCTTGAGGAGCCTGAAAGAAATCAGATAGCGCTGGATGTGACCCAATAGAGGATTCAATTACAGCTGGCTTACAAACGTCATCCTTAGAGTTGGAAGGGCAAGGGTGGGGAACCTCAGGTTCCATATTAGTAGATGAGGCTTTGATTAAGGTTGCCTTAGAAATCTCGCCCTTAGGGTCTGAAGGGCAAGGGAGATGAACCTTAGACTCATTAATAGTAGATGCATCCAATTGTGCCTTAAGAGCCTGAGGTGTCTGGTTTTCCTGTGGCTTACATTTACATTTAGAGCACAAGTATTAGTATCTTGTAAAGCAAAGAAAGTCTGAACATAGGTAATTCTGACCACTTTGCCTCTCTTACAGAACAATTCTCGTTGTAAAATAGTATCATAGTCAATACATCCCTCAACATTGCATTTTGTCTCTAAGGAGTAGGCAAGTATGGGTGCAAAACAGTATAAAACAGCTCTTTCTCAATATGGGAGGGTCAAACAATTTCCAGTGCTTAAGAATATATTCCAAAGGATTAAGAGAATTTGACATTGAATTCCCCATCTGAAACACAAGAGAAACAGGCATCTGTTTTAATCTCTATTTGGTTTCTGTATCCTCTTAAGGTGCCACCAAGATGATCTGCTTCACAGCAGGGGGCTGCCATTTGGAGAGTAATCAGAGGATACATTGGGCTGGACTAGCTGCCTTTACCAATGTGCATCTCTACCTTCTCAAAAAACTCACAGCTCTAACTCCAACATATGTTTTCAAAATGAGAACCTACAATTGATTCCAGCTATAATAGTCCTGTTTAAAGAAGAAAGCATTACTAGCAAAATTGAACCAATAATCAAGAAACCAGTACAACTGTTTTCCAGTTCTTTAAAAGAGAGTTAAGGAAAAAAAATCAGAGCAAATTGGAAGTGATTGGAGCACTTCCCAGGTTGTAGAAGAGATCACCATCCCAGATAGATAGAGCCGAGAAATGGCTTCAAAAAATCCTCCCCTGAGCTCTAGGGCAAAGAAGTCCCCAAGACAGTTATGCTGTTGTGGGGAACCATTCAGACTTCTGCAAAGCTCAAGGATGTCTAAGGACACCTGAGGACATGATCTCACTGTCTAGCACTGCACACAGTGGGATACAAACTATGACTTAGCACAGGTAAACTTGCAAGCACAGGTTATAGGAATGTGCAACAATGTAAATGTGAGATAACAACTTATGTAAGAATTACATAGTAAAGACACAGGGGACTCTTGTTCCCTTGCACTCTTCTCCATTTCATGCCACTTCCTGTTGTTGCTGATGTCTTGAATATGTGGGTTTTTTAACCTGGGGACCTCACCTGCAAAAGTTTCCCTTGGAACACAAAGTGGCCCGACAGCTATCTAGTCAATCACCTGGACAATCTTCCTTAACACCAAGACAAAGCTAAGTTTTAATCAAAATTCACTCTAAAATTTATGTTGTCTTTATATTTGTAACACACTTATGAAACTCACAGATTGACACCTTTATCCATCATTCAACAATCACAATTTATACATTAAAGAAATTATTTTTCCTCCCCTACACACATAAATGATTAGAACCAGACCTTAGAAAGGAGAGATAGAGACAGTCAGGAGGTTGGGGATTCTCCCTTAAACCGAATGTATTCCTTATCTAAAATGACTTCCATCTTCAGCATTAGCAAATGGTTATTTTTTTATGGCTCAACTTAAAAGTTATTAGTTGCTGGGTAGAAGGGAAAGGTTGAGGGTTTATTCCTCTCTTATCTTTAAAAAAAATTCCTCCTTAAAAGGAAATTACAAAGTGACAAAAAAAAAATAAGAAATGTGATCAGAAAAAGGGGATCTTTTCTTCTCATGTTTGCAGTGAGTTATTGAGAAAACTTGACCATGAATCATCACTCGCAGCCTGTAAATGTGAAAATGGGGAATCTCAAGAGCTGAGACTATCTCCTCACCAGTGGAAGATCAGCCCCGAAAAGCAACTGAGGCAGAGCAAGCTCTACATTCTCTTCTAAAAGTACAGAGAGGGGATCAGGCCAGACTGTCCCAGTGAAAATTGTCCTCCAAATTTTAAGAATGGCTGGTGGCCTATTGCCTCTTACCATAAGATGGAATTCCATGGTTTATTAATAAGTATGCATATTTTCTGAATACAAAGTAGATTTCCTAAAAAGACCCACTTTATAGCATTTTATAAACTCACATTTTGGTTAGTATCAGAGTCCACCAGGGGACAGTCTAACATTACGTTTCCCGTAGTGCATTTGTCTAACAAGTCAAACAGGTCAAGCAAGGAGCACCAATAAATCCAGCACCTGGTAAGTCCAAATGCAGCATATACAAAGCAGTAATACAAAATCTTGCCTGTAAAAGTAAAATGTCCCTTCAAAGGGACATCATAATCTTCTCATATTCTCAAATTAAATTTATCATCACTTTAACAAAAAAAAATGTGCACAACAAAAGACGAGACAAAATTTCAAGGCAAAAACAAGGATGACAATTTCTGATTACCTAAGAGAGTCACAATCCAGAATCCATGAAACAAAAGCAAACTCCTACCTTCTTTCAATTATCTTAGTGGAACCTCCAAATGATATAGGGGAAATAAATGTAACTCCCAACCTGCTAGATGTCAGATACACTGAGCTCATGTTCCTCAAAACTGAACAATGAATTCTGAAAACAATGAAGGTTAAGAGAAAGAAATATTTATTGAGGGGGAGAGATATAACTCCTGAGAGATCGGAGGGGAGCCAGAAAATGAGTTGTCATGGACCTAATATTACAGGGTAAGATTTATACAGCAAAATCATGAGGTGGGGAGCAAAATGACACGGTGGGTACAATGTGGGACAATTTTATGATCAAGCAATAAGATTACAAGTTTAACTACTTAAGTAATATTGATCCAGTGGGAAAACAGGTCATGTACCAGGTATACCTGGGAAAACAAAGATAATTTTTAGGAATAAATGAGTCAGGGGGTTCCAGCTGCCCATCAGGGTGACTGATGTTAATGTTTTGTTTGTTTGTTTATCCCTTGAGGAGGCAGACCTGGTCATTTTGTCTCTATCTAAGCCTGGCCTCTGAAAGACACACATCCAGTCACAGTTGTAGTGTGTTTTTATCCTCGGAAATGACTCTTTGGAGTGGTTAACCCTGTCTGACTGCCTATATTTCTTTTTTCTTTTCCTTTTTTTTTTTTTTTGTGGGACTGAAGATTGAACTCATGACCTACCACTTGCCAGGCAGGTGCTTAGCCCACTGAGCTAAATCCCCAGCTAATGTTTCTACCTAACTTAGTTGTCTATAATATGACTAGTGACCTGTAGTTTGTCAGCTCTTATTTTTCTATTCTGGATTCCTTTTCACAATACAGAGCTCTAAACAATTCGTCAATGCTTTTAATTTGGTTTCATGGAAGGGGAAATGTTTCTGAGAGATGAAAAAATTTCAAATCCCAAATTAAATTGCTTTTGCTTCTTTTCTGCTGTATGCATGAAAAACTTGTATATTCAAAAGTGTAGTAATTTCAAGTCTTGCGATTTACTAGTAAAGGAGTTCAACACTTCCCCAAAATGATCGCACGGAAAGTTAAGGTTCAGTTGCATATTTATTTCTAATAACAAATGCAAATAAAGGTCCAGTTTTGTAGTTAATTCTTTGTATGTGGATGCACAAAGTCCTGCTGGTCTGAATCTGTCCTTTCACTGGGCAAATGGTTACTAAGTATTTGTCCATCTCAGGCACCATGACCAAGGAATCCAAAGGAGACCAGACTTGAAAGTTTCTATCCAGGATGATCATCTTTGAAACAGAGACAGGAGAGTACAAAATAAACATACATGATGGAGAAATAAAAAAGGTCATATGATGGTGAGTAAAACTGCTTGGTGGTAGAGTCAATCACTTTTTAAAATACAATGCTTGCAAATTGATTCTTAAATATTGCAATTACTGTCAGTCACTTTCAACTCAATTCAACAACATTGGTCCAAACTGAGATCTGACATATGAAAAGAAGTTATTTGTTTAAATTTTGAATAAATAAATACATTCATTGCTTTCATTCTGGAGTGCTGAATATAAATATGACAATAAGGGAACTACGCTGATTTGTTTATAATATTAAATATTACATCAAAGTTACTAGATTCTAATATGGAAATTTTCAAAAAACAAATAATTGCTCTGGAACTTTAATATCAATTCCTGGTATGCTTTTAATATTCAAAAATTTTTTATAATAATCATAATAGTTTATCACAGTTATCAACAAAAAATATAATAGCCAGTAGAAAACACTGATGAAATATTACACAAATTTTTTGGTAATATTACATGTATTTACCAGTTCATTAGGAAAAATTAAGAATAGTTCAATGTGCTTCAGAATAAATATAATAAATTTGATATCTCTTATTTTCTTATTCTGTGTTTTTCACATTATTACTAATCTATAAAATGCAATAACCTGTAGCTATCCTCTTAGTTATTGCAAATTGGTTCCATGAAATTATAGTTCATTTCCTTACTATTAAATATATTCAGAACATGCTACTTCTTAGAATTGACATTCATTCTCTACTGATTTATTTTGTCTTTAATGTCTTAATTTTAAATTTATTTTAAATACAATCCTAAGGCAGAGAGCATGGTTTTTCTGTGTGGTTTTTCTGCAATAAACCTGCCTTGGGAACTTTATTAAATTCTTGGGGTACCAAGTTTTGGTAGACTTTTTAAGACAAAAGTTGAAGAA
>RJWT010018037.1:0-19057 GCA_004365215.1 Cuniculus paca
TTTTTTCAGGAAGTGAGTCATTCATTTGCAACTAGGAGCAAGAGTAAGGTCATATTTTAAAATATTCCTGAGATCTGCTAAAGTAGTTGTTTGAATCCTGAACCACTAAAATAGCCACAAAAGCATATTTTATGGTATTTCTTTAGAAACTGAGTGAGCATACCTTCTCAAGGTTGAGGTGAGGCAAAGATATTTTGTGTACTTAATTTATGGTTTGGCCAGAGGGCCAAGGCACTACGATTATTGGTGGCACAGACACAATTGATATGGAAATAGACATTCCATAAATTTTCCTGAAAAAAGCCCAAATGTCTTGGGAAAATTTAAGCACAATGTCATTTATTATTATCCTTGTGGCCACATTTTTTATTTATTATGCATGTCTAGAATTGTACAAAAAATGAAAAACAAAGTGCTTACTAATAAATGTTACCTCTTTAATACACAGCAAACAGGCTTCTTATTTTTCACTAGCTTCCATAATGAGTTAATTGGAAAACTACATTCTGCATTTATCTTTATTTCAAATACTAAAGTCATTTTAGATGACATATAATACTGATTCTTAAGCTTATATGTAAAAACAACAACAACCAAAAGAACATCTATACTTTGAACACAGAATGACTTCTTTGTGAATAAATATGTGATAATGGCTACTATGTTGCAAATAGAAGAGCTTAGTGAAGCACTATTATATCTGTAATAATATAAATTTTCTAGTTTTTATGCTTTATGTGTTCATCAAAATGATGTGGATATTATAAATATTCTTTATTAATTTAGATACTCCTCTATTTTTAGATGTGCTTCCCATTGATATAGACTCCCATAACAGAGGGTATTTATTTCTGCAGTAGAAATGCTGCAATGAGTGAGTGGTTTGTAATTTCTATAATTTTCTTTTTCACTGTAACCTATTAGGAGACTATTCCAAGATCTACTTTTGACTTGTTTGACATTGGGCAAATTACTTTACGCTCTTCCTCAGCCTAGCTTTCCTTCATATATAGAATGAGAACACTTAGCTCTACTTATCTCTACGGGGAATGTGTTTTATTAAAGGCCTATTAGCTTCTTAAAGTATAAAATTGTAGTTTTGATGGCATTTGCTTTACTATGGCACTTGGCATCAAATCTTCTTTTGAAATCTCTATAAATGCCTCCTCTATAAATGTGCTTTGCAAGGACAAATGGAGAACAGTCACTCTGCCACAGAAGAAGAAACTGTCTTTATTCTAACACAGCTGAAACTAAGCAGGTTCCTTCCAAATGATAGTTGATATTTTTAGGCTTTAAAATAAAATAAAAATGACAAAACTATATAGACTGAATGAGAATAAATACAATTATTGTAGAACTCATAGCCCTACATCACCTATGAGAAAAATAATACAATACTTCAGTCTATTTAAAATGCTTAACAACTTTGAGAATTCATAGAAACATTTCAATTTAGAGAGGTAGATAAAAAAGATAGTTAAAAATCAAAGAAATTTTATACATTACAATCCTAGAAATATTGAGATTTTTTTACTTATACTTTATTACCTTCACCAATATTATTTCTATATAAAGATCAAGTAAACAGATGTTTATTTTACAGTAAGAAACAAAATAATATTCTTAAGGTATGGTACTTTCTGTAGAACAAATAAACAGATTGGCCTCAGCACAAAATCTTCGGTCCTTCTGCAGTCGTTTACAAAAATTCTTTGCCATCATGGGTCTCACACTTTCTGTTGTAACCGTTAACAACATGTATCATCTCTTAGGAAACTGGCATAGAGAGGTTAGATGTGTAAGTCATTCACAGGGTAAAAGACAGTAAGGTACTAACTTATCCTGGACTCTAGGCTGATTATTTGGACAAACTCTTCCTAAGAGTTCCAAAGTTAGGTGAAAAATGAGTCTTGTTATTCCTTATATTCTGTTTGAAGGCTCTTAGGATCCATGGAGCAGCACGTTCTTGAAATCTCAGAAAGGTGCCTACTGCTGCAAACGAAGTTGTCTTAAATGACATTACTGTGTACACAGTCACTCCGTTCACTGTAAGAGGACTTTGCCTTGTGATCCTATTGTCTTGTGACCTAAAGTACCTCTTTCTAGTGGAAGTGAACAGATGTTCTAGACATCATATCTAAGCATAAACTTTAAAGGGAGCCTATGGTTCATTTTATCCCCTTACTCTCGCTTCCTGCCATAGAAACAGCTGTCCCAGGCAGGATCTGTAACTTCACAATGAATCCAGGTATGCAAAAACACACGGTACAACCAAGCAGAGTCCACGAATGTCATAACAGCCCAAGCCAGACCACATTAGCATCAGAGAATACAGCTCAGGTAGTCCAGTGCAGGTATTGGTTACAGTAGCAAAAATGTTCACTTCAGGAAATAGCTGCTAAGCCTACCAGTCTATTGAAAAAACGGTGCCTAGTATATGTGACAAAAAATTTCTGGGCACCAGAAGGAAAGAGGATTGGTTTTGGAAACAAAAAGTGCTATAAAGTGGCAAAATATTTTGTAGTGTTTGTGTTTGTGTTTAGAAAGCAGTTGATACACTATAAAGGGCTGTGGCTTTGTGCAAAAAGGTTTCAAAACAGTTGTTGCTGACATGAGTGGGTTGCTCTTGGCTGCATTTATGAAAGCATGGTAAGAAATGTTCTTTGACCTATTTGTCTGGTTTTCAGACAATTAACTTTTTGCAGTCCTGTAAGATAAAAAAAATGAATTCAATGCTGGAAAAATGAAAGGAAGAAGAAAAAGAATTAAAATGTGTTACATGCAAATATGAATTTCCTATAGTGAATGTAATCCTTAATGGACTGAAACATGTACTGACAAAATTTTTTTAAAAAGAGAAAGTGAAAAGAAATCTGAGGTCAGAAGAGAATTGATACATTTGAAAATAGGGATGCAAGAAAATAGAGATTCTAGCAGGTCCTAAGCATGTGCAATTGAAGTATGAAATTATTTCTCAATTCCAATCATAAAACACAACATGAAATATTTTGAACTACAATCTTTGGGTAAGTACTAAACATCACTATGTTATGTTTTCAGTTAAGATTTGAATGGATTAAGATGTCTTCAGGTTGATAAAGTGGCATAGGGAAAAAGGGATATAATTCCAAAAAATTTTGATAGGCTCCCATTACCTGAACTTAATTGAGGAGAAAGTGCTGTGTTTTAAAGGAGTAGTGGACATAGTGACTACATTTAAAACTGACTGTAATAAAGTTAAAGATAATTGGAGATAGGGATGTAGTTCAGTGGAATAGTACTTGCTTAGAATGCATGAGGCCCTGAATTCAATCTCCAGCGCTGCAAAAGTAAACAAACAATTATTAATAATGAAAAATTAAAAACCCTTTTTTGGGAAAATTTCATGTTGGAAAAAGTAACAAGAACCTGGAACAAAACACCGTCACTATTCAAGACAGCAGTGGACTCTGAGGTTCCAAGTTTATTGAGAGAAGGAAGGATTTGAAGCCCTTCACAGTCACAGCAATCTGAAATCTTGGAAAACCCTGCAGAAACTCCTTAACCTAGAGCAGGAAATGATCTATTACTTAGCTAGTATTCTGTTCCCTTGTTCATTCTTCTCCTTGGTCTTTGGCTCTATGCTTTCTGAAGTTCCTTTTCTATTATTTTGTTAGCTATATCTGAAAAGAACAATGGAAAATCTTTAAGTATGATCACTAGCTTCATCTCCAACTTTTTTCCCATTCTGCATAATAAGAATGCAATGGACAAATTGGAGTTCATTAGTCAGTCCAGATTCCAAAATGAGAAAATAGTGGAGAGCTGCATCCATAACTTACCTGCAGCTTTCCTGTAACACAAATGAGAACTAAAGGATTATTGAACCACTTACTGAAATTTTGCAATTGTTTGTTACTTCAAACTGATGAAGACATTGTTATGGTTGATACATTTTGTCAAGTTGAGAAGTCTAGAAGCTTAACTAAGTAACTCAGCACACCTCTATCCTGAAGTCTAGAGGATATGCCACTACCTCTCTAGGATATTGTCCATTGTGTCAATTTGAGAAGGTCAGAAGTTTAACTAAGTGACTCAGCAGGGGGCCAGGGTCCTTGCATTGTTAACATCCTGAGTCTATGTGAGAGGAGGGTGAGGAGATGGTGAGTGCTACAACCACCCAGCAGCAGGGAGTGGTAGCCTGCTTACAATATAAGAGAGGAGAAGAGACTTGTTCTCCCACTTTTGCTCTTGTTTCTTGGCTGTCTTCTGCTATTTGAAGGGTTGCCCTGGTACCATGCCACCCTGCCTTGGAGCCAGCTGATTATGGACTGAAACCTCCACAAACTGTGAGCTAAATAAACCTTTCCCACCTTAATTTGAGGTGTCAGGTATTTTGTCCCAGCAATGAAAGAAAAGTAACCAAGACAAACATCATTTATCTTTTTTATTTACAAACAAATTATTGTTACTCATTCTATTTTACAAACTGTAAAACGTGTTTACAGTGAATACACAAACCTGATTTTTTAAAGGATATGAGATACATACTCCATACCATAAACACTACCACCTCAACTACCCCAATATGATCACCAAGTTCCTAACTTTCACATTAAAATAATTGGTTCCCAGCTGCAGAGAAAGAATTTTTTTCAATTCACTCAGTTTATTCATGTAATACAGAGAAGGTGAAAGTGAAAAGAGGAAGAACCCAACATGAACATAAACAACAACACTGAATTTTTCATGCAATCTTATATCTGAAGATAACCAGACTTTATCTGAGGCAGGATTATTGTGATTTTGAGGCCAGCCTAGGGTATAAAGTAAGATCAAGGCCAGTCTGAACTGCATAGTGAAACCCTGTCTCAAAAAGACAAATAAGTAAATAAATAAATAAATAAATAAATGAAGAAGATAAGCAAGAAGTATAGTTATTGAAAAGGAGAACTCAACATCAAATATATCCTTCCAAGATCCCTATAGATGCCGTGTCGTTTTCATATGGAGCTTTCTGTAACTTAAATATTTACTGTATTTGGTGGTTCCCTGTGACTATACAGTCATTTCTTGTTTCAAAACTTTTTGTCTCAATAGAAACATACATTACTTATTCATAATTGTATTTTTATGCCTGACATACAAAAAAATGCCCAGTGAACATTTGTTGAATTACACTGGACCTAGGACAAAAATTTTAAATATTATGTAGTTTAGCATCACTATTGTTTTTAAAAAGTAATTAGCTAAGTTAGGGATTGGCGAGTTACTGCATGCAATTCAATTCCTTTCTGCTACCAGTTTTTGTATAGACCTCAAGCTTGAAATGGTGAAAACAGAATAAAAACAAGAGTATTCAATAGACATCCTCTGATAACTGCAAATGCTAAAATACTATCTGGCATGTTACAGGAAATGTTTGCTGAACCCTAGATTCAAAGATTATTTCCTGGATTTAGTTCCAGGCATGTGGGAACATATGCAATAGCATATGTAATAATATTTTAGATTAAGAAACATTATAAACAGAGGAAAATGCACATAGCAAGAGGAAGTTTCTGAAAAATTTATTTTTATGTTATAAAAGGTAAGGAAAAAGTGCAGTCTTTCACTCTGCTATAGACTTTGGGCATTGTGTAGAGATATGCCAGAAGGTGTTTTCACCCACCTTGAGCCTAGAAGGGCACAAGCTTTATAATAAAAGATGATTGTGAGGATTGTAGAGTAGAAAGACGGCAAACCCTGACTCCTTAATGATATCCTTAGATCTTCAAACACAGACGTACTGTAATTATGTATCTTGCTATATGTGCTATTACAATTTTTCATCTAGTGTTTAAGTTAGTTGATTCAAATTTTATATTCCATGCTTGTGAAAATATCCATATAATAATGTACTTGGAATTTGGTTGTAAAGTAGAATGAACACTCATATATTCTTTAAATATCTGGCTGGTGTTTGTAAATTACTAGAAAATGCAAGAACAGTTGTACAGACAAACACTTCAGTTATTTTCATTCTATATCAAGAAAGGCTTGGCTTGGTTTATCTAATTGTCATATTATTATGGAAAGCAAGTAAAAGCAGCCCTAGCATCACCAAGCCTTGTTTTACCTGCAACCTGGCTTCAATTTTGCTCTCTTATTTTGACTGAAAAGAAATTGTCTTGGATCAATTATAAAATATATAAAATAGTTGATGTACATATTTTTGTCATAATTTTTTTTCTAAATGAAGGCAAAATTAGGCAAGACATAGGTTTGACAACTCAGTATTAGTCCACAAGTGATGCTCAGATCAGGCTACTCTATAACCATGTTTGAAATGACACGAAGCCTTCCCACAACCTCAGACATGAGTTAAGTGCCTCTTGTCTCGTCATTGTTTTCTGTGTTTTGTTTTTAACCAATTATATCTGTAATTCTGCTTTAATCTTTTACTTCCCAGGATAAAAGGATTAAAGTATCCATTGCTCCACTTCTGATGGCATCAAAGTCAAAGCAACATTCCCTAGTTCCCCTTTGGAATCATCGACCTGAAGCCTAAATCCTCTCAGAAGACTTTTCCAAATCCATGGTGCTGATAAACTACTAAAGTTTCTCTGAATTGTGTGTGTGTGTTTTTACTTTTTTCTTGATGTAAAAAGTTAAAGAAAGTTAATGGCTTTTACTACAGGTATAAATATTGATATGTAGTCTTTCTGTGTGTTTGTGTAGACTTAGGTTTTCAACACATTTGGGCAATTACCTAGGAAAACGATTGCCAAGTAATATTGTAAGACTGTTTACTTCTGTAAGAAACTGCCAAAATGCCTTTCAAGATGGCCATAGTAGTATTTTGCAATCCCACCAACGATGAATGAGAGTTCCTTTTGATCAACATCTTGATCAGCATTTGGTATTGTCAGTGTTTTGAATTTTAGAAATTCTGATATCTGAATAATAGTATCTCATTACTTTAATCATAATTCCTCAATAATATATTGAACATCTTTCATGTTCTTATTTTTCATCTGTATATCTTTTTTGAGAGATGCCCATTTAGCTTTCCTACTATTTCATTGTACTCTTTGTTTTCTGATTGTTGAAATTTATATACACTCTGTGTATTTTGCATATATGTGTTCTATCAGATACGCCTTTGCACTGAGTGATCTTTTGCTGGCTTTTAAGAACAGAGAAGAAAATTACTATCTGAACAAGCTATGTGTCTCAGATGCAACAAAAATTTTTAAATTATGGAAAGTATTACCAGGTAGATTTTGTGGAGAAGCATAGGGTTTCTGGGGAGGGGTGAGAGAAAAGAGATGGGAAGGGAAGGGGATGTAAAAATGATGATGATGTAACCATGTATATGTACCAATTCCCTGATTCGTATGTACAAGATGAATGTAATTGTTATGCATAAAAATATATACAAAAAAACACATAAATTTTAAAATTAATTAAGGCAGTATTAGAATTGCTGGTTAAGAAGGAAGGATAGCTCTTACCATTAAATCATCACATGAATAAATTTTAATATATCTCATCTTCATTATTTGTATGGTGACAGGAGATAGACTAAAAGTTTTTATACCCATTAGTTTCTTGCTTAATGAATCTTGTTAAAAAGATCTTGATTTTATCATTGATAGCACTTTCCATGTCTTTTTAAATTTAATTGCAAGAAATTCACCTGTGTAAAAAATTGCTGTATAGATTTAAGATTGGTTGGGCCTTTTGTACGCTATCAAGTCATTCAATTAAATTTCAAGGAAATCGTCAAATACATTTTTATTTCCAGCATATCTAAAGTAGGAAATACAATTTATTTTTCTCTCCTCCTCTAGGTTGAATTTGTGTGCAGTGGATTAATCTTTGTAAATTTAATAGCTGGGAATATAAAATATTATTCTCAGGAGAAAAAACGTGCTTAAGATAGAAGTAAAAAGCCATTCACTCACCAAGTGACCCTTTTGTGTTTTCATTCAATTTACAAACTTTCATCATTAGAGATTATAATAAGCTTGAGTAAGTACAAGGTTTTTGTTTTCTTTTCTTAAGTTTTAAGCGTGTTTTATATAAGGAGACTAGAAATATATTTGAATATTTTCTGTTATTTTAGATACTCTGAAACCATGTTCAAAGAAGATACTCTTCTTTGCCATGTTTTTCATGAGTAGCTGGCAAATGGGTATTGTGGGTAATCTATTTGTAAATGTAAAGTTCAGAGCTTATTTTCAGAATACCCTAATTTTTGGACTCTGATGCTGAAGATACAAGAAAGACTTTTATATTTACTTGACATCATATAAAAAAAAAACCCTGAATCTTTCATTACAAAATATTTTCTTACTTTTTTCCCTCTGGTGTTGCAGACTTATAAATATCTTATTATAATCAATAAAGTTTGTAGATATAACTGTCAATCTTTTTTTTTCTTTTAATAATTCCTGATGTCTAACTTCTAAATCCTACAGACCCTGAAGATATAAAAATCTAATTAGCCACCTTTTGAGTGTTGTTGACTTCAAGATCATCATTTTCTATCATCTCATTGGAAGAGGTCAGATACAATGCAAAAGGGTTTCCATAATTTTGTGTGGCATATTGATGAATTGTCAGGAAAACAAACAAGTTATACAGAGACTCAGTAGTCCAGAGCCACAGGGAAAACTCTTCAATAAAAGACTCATGCATAATTTTAAATTTTATAATTTTACCCAGAGGAAACACATGGTGAGAATAAATAACAAAATAAATATAGAAAATTAACTGAACTAGATATTTTTACCTTGTATATTTCCTATAGTTATATATCCAGAAGTGTATGTTGTGGAAAGTAGTGTGAATGTTTAAAGTATTAGAATGTAGCAACTGCCCCTTCTATACATATTGCTCTTGGATAATATACTGTTGGGACATTTTTATAATTTATTCTCTTCTTTAAAATAAAACTATAATACATTCTTGTAAGCTATAATACAATCTAGATAGATAAACATACCTATTATCTATATATTCCTAAACATATCTATCTATATTCTTAAATGTATCTATCTTTGTATATTAATGATCACATAATATCAACTATGTGATCATCTGTATCACATAATATCACATAATATCAACTATGGCCTTTGTCCATACAGATTGGAAGAAATGACATATTATTTCATTAACTTATGAGTTTGATTTAGCGACTGGAAAAAAGTGAAGATCTTTCTTGAGCATAACTTACACAATAAGTACTGTAATATTGTTCGCATGCACTATTTCTTTGTCTTCTGTCTCTCTCTGGGAGGCAAGTGCTTCACTTTGGAAATGTGAAAATTGAAGTTGGGAGATATTCATTGCTGAAATAGTGATATTTTTAAGGCATGTTTTCCAGGAAGTGTGAGACTGACAACTATTGTGAGGAAATAAGACCTCAAAAGAGGAAAAATGACTTTCCAAGAAAAGAGAGTAGAGGCGAGAATCTTAAAAATTAGTGTGTACTTTGTTCTTTTCTTTATCTGGCTGTTACAGTAGACCTAGCTTGGGAGGTCAATCCAGTTCTGTAATTAGTTCTCAGAGAAATTTGGACCCCATTTAAGTGGTAGCTGAAAGATATAATACCCTGTCTTTAGGTAGTTTGAAGTTAGTTCCTGGTATTTGCAACCAAAGAATCAGAGTAATTTTTTCTGTAACTATCTACCCACAGAAGAGTAATAAAAAAGAACAGTTTTAAATTACATTTTCAGTCTTCAAGACTTTTCATCATATATGTTTGTGGTGCATAATGCTTACATCACTTGTGTGGAGTTGATGCATGTACACAATATATATTAATTCCTTTTTTTATACACTTTCCCTCCTCTCCCCCATCTCTTGATTCCCTTCCCATTTGAGAAAGATCTATCTACCTACTTATTATTTATCTTTTATTTTGTTCTTTATTTATAATTTGGGTTTCTCATATAAGAGAAACCACGTGATGTTTAAGATTGTGTTGCTGATTTATTTCACTTGAGATTATGGTCTCAAGATACATCCATTTTCCTACAAATGACTCAAGTGTACTTTTATGGCAAACTAGTACTCTGGTGTGAGTAAACACCACATTTTCTTTTTTATTCATATAGATGTACATACAAGTTGTTTCCAAGATTTCGCTATTATGTATTGTGCTGCTAAAACTACGGGTGTACATGTATCACTGTTTGTACATCAGGGACTACTGTACTACGATGCTCTTAACTCTTTCAGGAAGTTACCTAGAAGGGGAATAGCTGGGTTAAATAGAATTCCTAGTTTTAATTTTTGAGGAGTCTTCACATTATTTCCATAGTGGTTGTGGTAGTTTATATTCCCACCAACAATGAAGAAGGGTTTCTTTTCCCTGCAGCCTTGCCAGCATTTGTTGTTATTTGATTTCTTGGTAATGAATGATCTTTCCGGGGTAAGATGGAAACTCAGTGTTTTAATTTGCGTTTCTCTACTGGTCAGTGATACTGAGCATTTGTTTATGTATTTATTGGCCATTTATATTTCTTCTGTCAAATGTCTATTTCACTCACCCGTTTATTGATTGGTTCTTTTGCCTAGGGGTGTCTAATTTCTTGAATTCTTTGTGTATTCTAGGTATTAATACTTTGAAGAGTAACTGGCAATTTTTTTTTCATTCTGTATGTATTCTTTTCACTTGGTTAGTTGTTTCTTTTGTTGTGAAGAAGTTTTTTAATTTGATATGATCCCTTTTTTTGTTTCTCAGTACTATTTCCTGTGCAACTGTGGTTCTGTTCATAGAGTCCTTGCCTATGCATGTTATTTCAATAGTTCACCTATTTTAGCTTCAAGCAAGTGTTGGGATTTTACCATTTAGTTCTGTGGTCCATTTTGATTTTAGTGTAGCACATGGTGAGAGATATGAATCTAGATTCAATGTATGGCATGTGGATAGCCAGTTTTCCCAATACCATTTATTAAAGAGATTATCTTTGCTTCAGTGTATGTTTTTTGGCTCCTTTGTCAAAGAGCAGAAGATCAAATTGCTTGAGATTGTTTCTGTATCCTGTTACATTGATATTCATGTCTATTTTTGTGTCAGTATTATGCTGTTTTTATTCCTGTAATTTTAAAATATAACTCCAAGTCTTAGGTGTGTTGCTTCCTGGTTTGCTCCTATTTCCTATGGTTGCTTTTGCTATCTTGGATCTCTTCTGGTTCCATATAAATTTTAGGATTGTTTTATCCAGCTTTGTGAAAGATGCTGTTGGCATTTTGATTGATATTCGTTAAATTTGTTTATCACTTTTGGAAGTGTGGTCATATTGACTATATTGTTTCTGCCTATTGAGGAACAGGGTAAACAGGGTATATCTTTCTATTTACTCATCATGTTCTTTTTGATTTTCTTTGTCAGACAATGACAGCTTTCACTGTAGAGATCTTTCACTTCCTTACATTACTTCTTAAGTATTTAAGTTTTTTGTGGTTTTTTTTTTTTAATTTTTTGGTGCTTTGATGAATAGTACTTTTTTCTTAATTTCTTTCTCAATGGATTCATTATTAATGTTCATGAACACTATTATGTTTTGTGTGTTGATTTTGTATCCTCCTACATTGATGATTTGCATATTAATTCTAGAAGTCTCTTGGTGGAGCTTTTTGGGTCTTCTGTGCACAGGTTCATGTCATCTGCAAATAATTATTTGACTTCTTCCTTTCCTACACGTATTCTTTTTATTTCTTTTTCTTGCCTAATTACTCTTGCCAATGTTTCAAATATTATCTTAAACAGGGATGGAGATGATGAATATCCTGGATTTTAGAGGAAAAGCTTTCAGTATTTCCCTTCTTAACCACTTAGTGGTTTACCTCAAGCATCACTCAGGCAGTGTATTTGTTTATGCACTGACTACCCTGAGCATTACTTGCACAGGTGTCATTCCAGCCAGTTGATTCTTGTATTGAATAAATTTGATAAAATTGTCATTTTTATATTTCATGTTATATTATCTCACAAAAATTAATGAAAAATATGTAATTTTTAGTCATCCTGTACTTAAATAATTGGACTGCTAAGTGATTAATATAATGTTGTAAGGCTGAGATAAGACCCTTCTATACCTATTTCCTTCAATGTTTTTATCATGAAAGTATGTTGGATTTTGTCACAGACTTTTATTTGTATTTATTGAGATAATCATGTGATTTTCATCCTTGTTTCTGTTTATATGACATATTACATTGATTTGCATATGTTGAACTATCACTACATACTTGGATAAAACCTACTTGGTCATGATGTATGATCTTTTTGATGATTCATTGCATTCTGTTTGCCAGTTATCTTGTTGAGATTATCTGCATCTATGTTCATTAAAGAGACTGTGAGTAGGTCTTTTCTTTTTTCTTTGAGAGGATTCCTTTCTTTTCAGTTTCATTAAAGAGCTTGAGTAGTGTTGTTAGAGCTCCCTAAAATTATTGTAGCTTTCAACAATGGTCCATTGGGGCTGGACTTTTCTTGGTCGGTTTTTATTCCTGTTATTGAATTATTCTGGGTTTGTAAAGCTTCTTTTTCACTGTTTGCAATTTGTGAGGATGTAGGAATCTATGCATTTCTTGTGAATTCTCAGCTGTTAATAATCTCTTTGTTCTCAAAGTGTCCACTTTAATTTCACTTTTTTCACTTCTAATCACATTAATTTGGATCTGTTATTTATTTATTTATTTATTTATTTATTTATTTATTTTTTGCTTATTCCTTCAAAGAAACAACTCTTCAATTCATTTGTTCTTTCTATTTATTTGGTCTCAATTTTATTGTTTTCTGCTCTGATCCTTGTAATTGCATCCTTTTACTAGCTTTGAGTTTAGATTATTTTTGTTTTTCTAGGACCCTGAAGTGCATTGTTAGGTTATTTAGTTGGAATCACTGTTTTGTGATGTGATCATTGATCGTTATAGTCTTCCCTCTTAGGACTGCTTTCATTGTGTCCTATAAGTTCTGGTGTGTTGTACTGGCATTGTCATTTAGTCCTAGAAGCAGTTTTACTTCTTCCTTGATTTCTTCTGTAACACATTGTTGTTTAAAGAGTATATTGTTTAGATTCCATGCCTTCATAATTTCTGTGGGTTTTTTGTCATGGATTTTTAACTAAATTGTATCATGATTGGATCATATGCATGGTATAGTTTCAATTTTTTATATTTACTTAAGTTTTTTTTACTGGCTAGCAGGTGGTATGTTTTGGAGAAAACTCCATGTCCTTTTCAGAAGAATGTGTAATTTGTTGATGTTGGATGAAACACTCTATAGATATAGATTAAGTCCATTTATTTGAAGGTTTTATTGAACTCTGATATTTCTTTGTTGATTTTCTGTCCAGTTGATCTATTTGTGATAGTTGTGTAATGAAGTCCCTCACTATAATTGTGTTTATGTTTATCTGGTCTTTCACATCCAGTAGTACTTGTTTTATAAATTGAGTGTGCCAATGGTTTGGTGCATATATGTTAATAATTTCATATCTATTATTAAGGGATACTCTTGTTGGATTTTTTCCTTAACTAAAGTGTAGTGAACTTCTTTTCCTTTTTTATAAGTTTTGACCTGAAGCTCTCTCTGAATATAGGATAGATACACATACTTTATGTCCAGTTCCCATTGCATGGAATATTGTTTTTCCATCCTTGGATTTTTAGTCTATGAATTTCTTTCTGAGTTAAATGCATTTTTTGTGCATGTCATAGCATTAGATTTTGTTTCTTAATCTGTTTTCCCAGTCTGTGTCTTTTCATTGGTGAATTTAAACCATTCATATTGAGGGTTATTAATGCTATGTAATGACTTAGTCTTATTTCCTTAATTTCCTTTAGCCGATTCCCTAATTTTCCCTTCTATTTAACTGCTCACCCTATTGGTGTATTCATTCTATTAGCTCTTTTGTCACTGTTAGCTTTATTTTCTGTTTTTGAGTATCTTTCAGAATATTTTGGAGTACTAGCTGGTGGTCATGAATTAGGTGTTTTTTCATATGAAAATATCTTATTTGTCCATCATCTTTCTTTTCTATTTTTTTTCTTGTATAGGGGATTGAACTCATGACATTGCACTTGCCAGGCAGGCACCGTGCAGCTGAGCTATATCTCTGGCCCTCTGCATCACTTTTGAAAGATAATTTTGCAGCATATGTCAGCCTGGGATGGAAATTGTTTCCCTTTAGAGCTTGAAACATTTCATTCCAAGATTTCTTGGCCTTTAAGATTGTGTTGAGAAGTCTGCTGCAATTCTAATGGGTTTAGCTCAATATTTAAGAAAGTAATATTTAGATTACTGTAAGAAATTTCATAATACAAAAAGTAAACTAGGGCAAGGAGCTGAAAGTGTACATATTTAAAATTTATAACAGGTGTTTAGCCTAAGGACGATTTTTTCAGAGGTGAAGAAATACATCTTCCTCTCTTAGGAGCCATTCTATTTCACCATGAAAAATCAGTGGTTCTGTATCCATGCCTGCTCTTTGTAAGGTTCTAAGAGCTTTATGCTGTAGACTGAACATCTACAAATTCTATACTATAATTTCCATATACTACAAGTCAATACATTTCAAAGGCCTCACATATTAGCTTAGTGTTTGATTTCTTGATAGTATCATTATTTAGGAAATAGTTTATGAAATTAGTTTTTATATTTCTGATTCCTTGAGATGGGGCAAAACATAAGATGAAATGCTTCATTTCAATACTATGCTAAATAGAAACTATATAAACATAAATACTGTGTGTGTTCATTTTGTCAGAGAGTCTGTGAAAGGAAAATTCTAATCTTCATGCATGTCTGTATCACATTTGTTGATTACATTTTTCGCATGCTGGGAAGGAAATCAGGCACAAAACACCGATTATGTAAGATTTTTTTCTCTCTAATTTTCTGTGCACCCTGCTGAATACATACCCTTTTAGCTTAATTCTACACATTCAGAATGCAGTCACATTTTGAATAGGGAAAAATTTAAACTAAAAATAGCAATTACCTATGTTAAAATTTTTTCTCTTTGCTATTATCTTTAATAAATAGTAGAACAGTACAATATATATTTAAAAAAATTAAGCATGTCTCAATAAATTGGTTCAAAGAACCATACTTTATGAAATGATTCTCAATTACTAAATACAGAAAATTCATATTCTCAGCTGATAGTAATGTGTTAAAAATTCTTGTAACTTTTCTTTAAGGGTCAGAATTTTCTTTTTGTCCATGGTTAGCAGAAGATGTAACAACAAATAATTACAAAATGTTTTAGATTTCATGAAGTGTTCTTCCAATTTCAATCAAAGACTTTGTTAGATAAAATAGGATGATTTGATTTTTTCAGTTTGGAAAAATTAAGGCTCAGCCTTATAAGTGCTTTGCCTAAGTCAACACTAGTCAATAACTGAAATAGTACTAGATTGTAGGATTTTGTCCTCATATCCCATCCAGTGAGATAGAGCTCACACTCTTTCCACTAGGAACCATTTAAACCCTTTGAAGTAATGTTCCAATTACTTGCTCCTGTATTTCTAGATATTTAAGAAAGAGAAAAATAGAGACTTAAGATGGTCACACTTACAAAGGGGATTCTGTGATGAAAAAATAAACTAAATGACATACTTTAGCTTGGTGAAGAGAAGATTAAAGGTGAATTCACATGTGTCATTAAGTAAAATATTTCTGTGAAGAGGTACTATATGTCTCTATCAAGTAATGATGTAAATTACAATAAAAATGTGCTAGGTCAAACATTAGGTAATATTTTCATTGACACAGGGTGTATAAAATTCATAAATAGAAATAAGCAAAATAACCTTTTATAGTGAAGTTAAGAAAATACACACTTAGGATTCTTTTTTATCTGATTGTATTATAAAGCCACTTATTCAATTTTGCATTATTATATTTCTGATTAAGTGCCAAATTGTTGAATATCTAAAATGCTCTAATCATACACATATATGATGTATTAATTTCTTTTGAAGTCCACAATGTCTTATTCCAGTTGAATTAAATATTCTAACTGAAAGGAAGTTCAAGATATTACAATCCATTACATGATCTCTAATTAGTCAGCAATATATTGAGGGCAAATCCGTAAGCTTTGCCTATATAAGGAAATTCTCTCTCTCTCTCTCTCTCTCTCTCTCTCTCTCTCTCTCTCTCTCTTTCTGTCTTTTCATTTCAGTTAGTCTTCTACACTTCATTAATGATAAGTACTCTCTGGGAGATAGGATGACACAGATAATTCAAGATTTGCTAGTATTATATTTTTTAAGCAGGCTTGTTTTGTAAAAATCAGACGGAAAAGAGAAATATCATAGTAAATTTTCTTAGAGCTTTTATGTACATGTTATGAATGACTATTTTAATACATATACAATATTTTGTGAGTACTTGGCAGGAATTGATCATGACTAAATCACTGTATAATAAAGAAAAATAAAAAATGTAGGCTCTACATTTGAAGAGTTTGTAGAAGCCCTTTATAAAAATAATTTTACTACAGACCTTAAGTGTTACTACAGACCTTAAGTGTTACAGAAACTCACAAAATTATTGATTTATTCATTTAGTAATAATTGAGCACACACTGTATTCACTTATTCGTGCAGTCCGTAAAAGATAGGGCTTACTAAGTGTCAGAAGCAGAGAATAGAACCATGAGTTTTTTCTATTATGGAGCTATAATTTTAATACAAGTTGGATGAGAAGACAGATAATAAACACATACAAAAATAGAATATCATTTATTGGAAAGTATTGTGAAAGAACATAAAGCAAATTAAAGGGATAGGGAGTACAGAGGAAAATAAAGCAATGTACTATTTTATGTCACTAGACAAGTAGGTCTCTCCGATTCCCTGAAGAAGCTGAGGGACTATGAGATGTGATAAAAAAATACAGTCAATATTTACACTTTTTAAATTGCAACAAAAGACACACTGCTATTAAACCCCACGCAAAGTATTCCCCCTCACTTTGAACACAGTTATGTCATTGTTCTTGCCACTCTGTGAAGGAGTTGAGGAAGTTTTCTTTCATGACTGTCTTTAGTCGTACTGTCAGGGCTACCTCATTGTGTTTAAGCAATTCAAAACGTTTACCTTTCATGGTCATTTTAACTTTGGGGAATACCATGTTGCATGGTGTCAGATGCAGTGAATAAGGTGGATGAGGACATACTCCGATATTTTTACAAGCCTGATCTTCTTTTGGATAGCACTTGGCAGCAACATTCACTGTTTTTTGTTTGCTTTTTGTTTTTAAATTGCACTTCATAAAACCACTCATGAAATAAAATGTCCAGAACTGCTTCAGAAAGTAGAACAATAGAATGTGTGTTCAAGGAAAGGAGATGTATTTTGATATGAAACTAATAGCAATATATCTTTTACTGTAATAAGTTTGTAAATTTTAATTATTCAATATATATTTTAACTGCATCTCATAAACTTCTTGGATACCCTGGCAAGGACATTTCTGGGAGAAGAGAGGCAAGGGCAAAAACTTAGAAGTAGAACACGCATTTGAGGTGATGGAGTGAATTTGCATCAGAGCAACAGGGCAGAAAACTGGAAATGACAGGTAGACCATGCATGTTATAGTTTATTGTGGTGTCAACTTGAGAGGATGAAGAAACACCTATGGACAGTTCTGGATGTCTCTGAATGACTGATTTACACAAACGAAATGATTGATTTCACAAATTGAAAAAGGAAGACCCATCCTAAATGAGAGGGCACCAACCAATAGTCTTGTAGCCAATGAGAAAGAAGAAAGTCCACCCTTTTTGCTTCTTCAGAGGAGCTTTCATCATGCCTATTACTTTTGGATGTTAGTTTATTCAGGCTTCCAACACAGTCCTTTTGATTTTCCAACACAGACTCTCACCAGACTCTGACTTTCCACTGAATCTTTGGACTCACCAGCATATAGTTGACTATTTTACATTCTTCTACCTTTGACTCTTTTTGAAAGACTAGTTTGTAAAGCCTTTGTATATCACTCATATATATTAATATATATATACATTTATGTAAATATGTATATAATTAAGTCTATTCCTCTAACGAATCCTGAATGTAGTTTATTTGTTTAAAAAAATTGCTTTGGGTTTTCCACTGAAAATGCACAGTACATGTCAAGAGGGTTAGCAGAGAGACATACAAAGTGCTCAAAATCCCAGGGTGAATAAAGTGACTATCTGGACATCAGTAGCAGCAAGAGCAACAGTGAGAAGTGGTTGGATTATAGATATGTTTTTGTTTTATCTAGAACATGCATTAAAGCTGATAAATTAGTTGTGAAGTAGAAGAGAAACAGAAAACCTTCAAAGTTTTTCATATAGTTACACAGAAATATGATGTTTCAATTTGCTGTGATTGGAATAATTTTAGGAGCAGATTTGCAGTAGATGATCTTAAGTTTGAGTTTTGGACATGTTTACTGTAAGGTGTCTACTAGACATACAAGCATGTTGACACAGTTTTGTATATAGAAAGGATGCAGAGAGAAATCTAAACTAGAAACAACTTTGAAAAACCATACACTCAAAAAATACCTCATAATATTACACTACATGATTATTAAGGGATTGAATGCATAAAAAGAAGAGTAATGTTGCATAGGTTCATATTGTGAGCCCTCTACCTGCAATGTAGACTCAGAAAGAAATGCAGTGAAATAGTGTGAGAATCAGGAGTATCAGAAGCCAAGTGATGAAAGAATTTTGGGGAAGACATAGTAATTAATCATATCAAATGCGTACCTGAAAGACCTCAGCAGTCAACCAAAGCCAACCCTCCCCACACCCAAAAGATCTCAGCAGCAGAGGGGAGCCTCAATTGCCCCTCCCACTCACTCAAAAGACCTCACCAGAGGGGGGCCTCCGTTGCTCCTCCCCCTCACTCAGACAACCTCCACAGCCCACAGGAGCTTCAGTGACCTGTTCCACCACCTATAGTATGCTAGTGGGCTTGTGGAACCTTTGGTGAACCTTTTCTCCCACCCAGAGAACCTCAGCAGGCCAATGAAAGCAAGTTGAGTCCTCCCCAAAGCAGAGGACCT
>RJWT010018038.1:0-19055 GCA_004365215.1 Cuniculus paca
TATCATCAGCTTGAAATATTTCTTTGGCACCTACACATTTGTTTTCTCTTCTTCAAGTTTAAAGCACTAACATCAAACCTACCCTACTGGTCACCTCTGTATCATCTCAAACTCCTCTAGCTAGAGGAAAGAGTCCCATCAGCAGTCTTGACAACCAGCCAAGGGAATGTACCTATCAATATCCAAATAATAATGTCCCACAATGTATGACACTTTTAACTTTACCTAGATGCTTTTGCTTATAGATTCTATTTTCAGCTCTCATGTAGTTAAAACGTATGACATTGGTAGTCCCTTTTTAAGCATTCACCTTTGTCTTTTCCAGGAGCCATTTCATTTTTTAGTAGCATTCATATAGTTTTTTTCACTATAATTCCGTATAATCAAACCAGCAATTTAAAGAATTTTTTCTGGCGAACTATGTTTCATTCAAAACATCCTCCATTATCCCACCTCCAAAACTTCTATTTAATCCTCAGAAGTTGAATTACTGCCAACATGTCTTTCAGCATTATCCCGGTAATTTTATAATCATAGTTCTCCCAGCATGATCACTGGGTAAACACTCTCTGACTTTCCTTTAATTCTTCTCTTGACAAGGCACCCTCATCCTTTAGCTAATTATTAAGTTTCCTTCTCTGCTGCCTTCCCCTCAGAGACTGCTCCCGTTCACCTCTCGCTGTCCCCAGGTCTCACATTTCTCTTATTAAACCTTTGGGAATCAAAGATATCTCTCTAATATTGAGAAACCCATTTGAACATTCCTCATTTATCTCCTTTTATCACACTTTTTGTTTCCCTCCTTTCTTAGGTATTAACTACTTACTCTCTGTCATAGAAGAGTTCCAATGTGGTCTGTAAGTTTCACACCCTACTGCACACACTCCATATGAACTGTTCACCTTGAGTGTGACAGTCTTGTGAATAGGATGGGGCATAACTCAGCGATAGCATTAAATAATATGGAAAAGGGATTTATGTAGCAATTAATGTCTAAGCAAAAGAAAGATCAGCTGTCTGGCCCTTACTGGATCCAGTAAACAAGCCATTAAGACAAACAAGAAGCAGAAGTAGATGTCTACTAGTCTTGAAGTCACAATTGCTTACTGTGAAGAGAACAGGAAGTCCAGCAGCCTCAAAGGAATGGGCATAAGCTGTGTTAATTGACAGCAGGAATAATTCTGTACTCACCTACGAATGCAAAGAAGTGAATTCTCCCAACACCAGTGAGCTAGGAAAAGGACTCAGCTCCAAATGGGAACTCAGGCTAGCTTGCACATGGACTTTAGCCTTGTGAGACTGTGCACTGAGACCCAGCTGTAGGTTGCCTACAGTTTTGATCTACCAAACCTGCTAAGTTACTGAGGGCTTCTTGTGGAGCAATTGGAATAGAAAATGAACAAAAAGTCTGTCTTCTCTCCCCTCTTTTTGATGCTCATTCTTCTTGTGACCATAATTCCTATTCATTGTCCTAATCACAGTTTTCTGATGATAAGCTGCTTCAATTGCTACTGTCATTTGACCTCTCTTTGGGTGTGTTTGTATTCCTTTACTCGGATATCCTTACCCAATGACCCTATCTATTCAGTCTATTGGCTATTTCTGTCTGGGAGCTTTTTATTTTTCCTGGTGAAATTTTTTTTGGCAATTTTTTTTTATTTTGAAAAGAATACAACCAAACAAAATAAAACAGAGTAGAGTCAATCACAACAAAACAATGAACATGATACATGACTTCTAAACAGGGTAAAAAGCAATCAATAATGGCTACCATAATGCTTCTTGTTATCTGCAGTATAACTGCCCATACCATCAGGGATAAATAAAATCAAACAAAATACAACAAAGTAAAACCAGTAAAACAAAAACAAAAACAAAACAAAACCAACCAAACAAAGCAGAACAATGTAAGCAATATAGAACTTCAAGATACTAGTAAAACAGTAGTGGCTACCATAATGCTTCTTGTTATCTTCAGAATAGTTGCCTACACCTTCAGACATATTACAATCAAACAACACAGAATGGAGTAAAATCAATCAAAACAAAACAATGAAAGCAATACAGGGTTTTTAAACAAGATAATTGGACATCCTCGATGGCTGCAATTATATATTTTATTTTTAAAATAGCTGTCCATGCCATCAAGTATGATAAAATCAAACAAATCAGAATAAAATGAAACTAATCAGAACAATGAAGACAATATGAGTTTCAAATCATGATAATAGATTAACAGTGTTCACTTCCTTCCCTTTTTAGATAATTTCTCCCCTTTGACTTTCCCAATATGTATCGTGCATTTTGGATCCCACTAACTCCTTTAGTTTGTTATACTAGGGAGACAACATGAAATTCACCCATGTGACTCGGAACCATTTCATCCATGAGCATGATCTCAAGTTGCCTCCATCCACCTACAAGAGCCTTGAGGTTATCTTCCTTTATAGCTGAGTAGGTTTCCACCATATAGAATGCCATGACTGCACCAATAGAAAGAAACACAGTCAGAGTGGATCAGGAGACAGGATCCATCAATATGCTCTATATAACAAACACATATAACTAGAAACAAAATTCATAGACTGAAAGTCAAAGGAGAGAGAACAATGCCCTATATGACAGGGAGCCAAAAGAAAAAAATAGGGGTAGCCTGCCCATCAACTGCAGAATGGATAAGAAAGTCACGGCATTTTATGTGGTGGAAACCTACTCACCTGGTGCAATTTTAGTAGTAATAAATTTAACCTGCTCTGTTACTTGCTTTCTCTCCAAAATAACATTCCTGTGTCCCACTAATTAGTTACTAGTGTTGTATTCAAAAACAAGCCTGCAGCAATGACATATTTCCCAATACTCCAATGAAATTGATTCATCCATTCATTTATTTTATAAAATTTTTTCATTCAACAGTTAGAATGTCAACCTAAAATGTCAGGTAGTCTCATACACACTGTTGTTATTATAAAGATAAATAGGACAAAGTTTCTGATTCAAAAATATTCATGTTAGCGTAGAGATAGGATGGTTGCTGGAATCAAATAAAATATTAAATAAGACTTACAATTATGCAAGTTTACATACTGAATTATTTATAATTAAGTATTAAAGTTATGATATAACATTACAAAAATATCAGTGTTATGTTTGTGTCTGCTTCCCTTTCAAATTCAAATGTTGAAAAATAAACAAGTTGATATGAAGAAGAGGGGTTTCTGGGAGTTGACTGGATCATGAGGGTTTCATCTTCATGAGTGGAATTAAACTTCTTATAAAAGAGGCTTGAGGAAACCTGTTTGTCCCTTACACCATGTGCAGATGCACAGACAGTATCATATCTGAGGAATGGGACCCTCATCAAATACTGAATTTGCTACAGTCTTAATAGTGGGTTTTCTAGCCTTCAGAACAATGAGAAATAAATTCCTGATGCTTATGTATGTGTACGTTTAAGACTATTATGAATAAGATATAAATACACATGCATAAAGAAACAAAGAATTTAAGGCCAAACAGCAAATCGCTTTAAGTAGGAAGAATATAAACTCATTGTAGTATCTTGTTCTCAAAATATCAATGAGTGTTTTGATTTTTTCTTTTAAGCAGTTATTCACTGTCATTTTAAAGAACTATTATACACAGGTCAATGAATCAGGCATTTGGTATGGGTAGTAAGGTAGGGCTAGGATTTGACAATGTGCTCTCTAAAACAATGCCCTCTATTTTTTGCATGATAATCACCTTTCCTTCCTTTTCCAGAGGGAAAACATGGTACATGTGGACAATAGTTCAGCTACAGACACAAGCATAGAATTGGCATGCTGATGGTATGTCATTGTGTCATTTTTCTCATTTTTAAATTTAATTTACATTAATTTAATTTTTTATTTTAAAGAGAAAAAATAAAAATAACAATAAAACAGATTTCAAAACAGGTTAGTAGGAGAGTTACAATAATTAATAAATTGCATATTGCTGTCTTTGTAGTAGTTACTCAGAGTACAAGATATAGACATCATATCTTGTCCAAAAAATATTAGCACAAACCTTTCTTTTCAATGAACTAAGAGAAGCTAGCTGCATAACTATGTTAACAATCTTGTGTATAAATATATTTTTTGTCATTTTTCTGTCAACAAGCACAATTTGACCTGCAGCATCCTGTGTAGACAGTGGGTGTGTAAATTACTGTAACCCAGGGATATGCAGCTAAGCATGTAGTTAGCTGAATGGATGTCAGTGAATTGGGGTAAGAAGCACTCCAGCCTGAACAGAAAACAAATACATTTCAAATGAAGAGTGTGAATTTTCCATGGAAATGAAAAGAGAATTCCTAAGAGAACTTATTTTCTTTGTCTATTTATTTCTGCCTGTAGGAAGATGGGAATGGGAAATATTTTAATAGCATTGTAGGCTTTAACAAAGACAGTGCCATTTTTTGATGATAGAATCATATTTTCTACAGTCATAAACATAATCAACATCTCAGTTTTAGGATATGTGCATCATTTTGACAGCAGACTGGCCATGCTGCTAAAATGTCTTTGGGCATCACATATGCAGCTAGAAGGCAGTGCCGCCAGTTATGGATGTCTGTGCCTATCTATGGAATGGCTTCTCTCACACTTGCAAGAACAGAGGAAGTCAGATGAGAAAAGAAAGGCCATTTTTCACAGCAAAAGTATCCCCAGTACCTTAGTCCATTTTGAGCTGCTGTAAGAGAATACCTGAGATTGAGTAATTTACAAAGAACAGAGATTTATTCTCTCGCAGCTCTCGAGGCTGAAAGGTCCAAAATCAAGGTTCAGCACCTGGCAGGGGCCTTTTTATTGTACCTTACATAGCAGAAGAAGGAAAGAAAGAACTTACTCCCACCAGCACTTTGTATGTGGCATAGGAGTCCTCATGACCTAAATGCCTCCCATTAGCACCCCCTTTCCAACGTTGTTTCTTTGGGGATTAAGCTCAACATGCATTTCAATATAGCAATGGTTAATGGTTCTCATCTGAACCTGTGTTCCATAACTGGTCAATGCTGAAGAAATTCCTACCTCTCTTTCAACTTGGTTGTGACCATAGCAAGGTGGTGCATGCATAGCCCCATTTAGGTAATCCTAGAGTAAAAACCTATATTTCACTTTTTATAATGAAATTCCATGATAAATCCTTAAAAATGTTTGGGGGTATCAGATCCATTACTTTGGTATGATAGGGCCTGTGTTCACATTATCCTTGTATAATTTAATAATGGCTCCAAGAGCAAGAGTAGCAATTCTGGCAATTCAGATAAGCCAAAGGGAAGTCCCAAAGTGATTCTTTTCAGCAAAGTGATAAAAGATCACATGCTGAGGTTCCTAAGAGCTATGATAAGAAGGACACTCTTATTCATGAAATTGTGAAGAAAGAAACAGAAATTGATGCTACTTTTACTGTTCTGCCTCAAAATGGAAAAGTTATAGCAAAATTGTATGGCAAATGCTTAGTAAGATGTATCACGGTAACCATTTTGGATTTACTATTATCTTTTTTGGAAGTTATTTATTACTTTCATTGTTTTGTTTTTATTGGCTCTATTCTGTTCTGTATTGTTCGATTTTTACCGTGTCTGAAGGAATGGGTAGCTATTTTGAAGACAACAAGAGGCATTAGGGTAACTATTATCTTGTTTTGAAGTCCTATATCATTTACACTGTTTTGTTTTGATTGGCTTTATTCTGTTTTATTTTGCTTGGCTTTATTCTCTTTAAAACAAAAATCAACTATACTTGTGGTGTATGTTAATGTGGACTGTAAATGGATTTCAGCATTGATGAGTCTTTGAAATGGACTACCTCTGTTCTGACTCCTGAGCTGTGCTCATGAGAAAGCTACAGAAAGCCTTTTGAATTTTCATAGGACATTAAAATCATTATCAAGTTAATTCATGTTCCACCCCAGAAAGAGAGACATATATAAAAAGATACAAAAAAGACAGACATAATAGCAGTTATTTCATTTTCAACCCACTGTACAAATAAAGAAATTAAGGGTCATTTTATTTTTTAAATGTTTAGCCTTTCATCAGCAGGCATCTTTATAGTAAATATAGACTCTTATGCTTGTAATAGTGCATTTGTTCCAAATCACTAGGGCTCAGTGCATAAAAAAGCTCATAATATTTAATTTTCATTATTTTCTTATAATGTTTAGAATATAAGTCCATCAGTGAGAGCAAACTTGCTGAGGGATTTCAATACACTTTCTCTGTAGAGATCAATACATATCCTAATATGCTACACAGCATAAAATATCATGCAAACGAACTGCTTAATACACATAATGACTCCAGTAGTGACAAAACTGTTCAGCATTTAAGAAAATAAACTGCCATCCATTAAATTACCCCCAATGACTGCCAGTTAGGCTTCATAAGGTAACAGCTAATTATAGTTTCATATAATAATAATTCAAAAAAAGCCTTTTGCTCATTTCTTTTTTTCCATTCTTGTAACAAAACACTATATCCAGACCAGAGCTAGGCTGTGCCTTTATAAGCAATATTTACAGTTTTGGTTACACTTCTCTGATTGCTGGGACAAAATGCCTGACACCCTAAGTGAAGCAAGGAAAGGTTTATTTAGCTTACAGTTTCTGGAGATTTCAGTCCACAATCAGCTGGCTCCAAGGCAGCGTGGCATGGCACTGGGGCAACACTTCAAGGCAGCATCCAGAGCAAAAAGCCTCTTCTCCTCCCTTATATTGTACGCAGGACAACCCTGCCCCAGGGTGGTATAGCAGACAAAAAATCTCCTTGCCATCCTTTGCACAGGATGAGGATATTTACAAAGTAAGAACCCTGGCTCCCTGCCCAGTCTCTCAGTTAAACTTCTGAACTTCTCAAGTTGACACAATGTATCAACCATAACATTTGCCAATAATAAAATAAAATATTCTAGGGATGTTACATGCAGTGTCTCATTTATGACAATATCAGTGCAAACAAGACAGAAATTATTCTCCCTACTTAAAAACAGAGAAATGCCAACACAAATGTTTATACCACTTTTCTGAAGTGAAAACCAGCACGGGTACCACGCAGGCCTTGTCGCTAGTATATCACTGAATCTCATGTCTAGAGACCAAGCCCAGTGGCCACAATTCTTATTAAAACTAGACTTGAGAAAAGCAGGTCTTTAATCACTACAATAGGAGGAAAATATGTTAGCTACAAAGTAAAGTTTCCAAAAACTTTTGCCACATTAAAGAAATCCCTTATATAGAAATAAATGCCAAACTGAGTGATTCCATTTGCTATAGTAACCTTTACATGTACTTCATGTTGCCTTGATGGTAAGAGAAAAAAATGAGCAAAAAAAGAAATGAGCAAAAGGCTTTTTTTGAATTATTATTATATGAAACTATAATTAGCTGTTACCTTATGAAGCCTAACTGGCAGTCATTGGGGGTAATTTAATGGATGGCAGTTTATTTTCTTAAATGATGAACAGTTTTGTCTTTCTACTGGCACCATTTTTTCTTTTTTCTTTGAGACAGGGTTTCACTATGCAGTTCAGGCTGGTCTTGGGCTCACGTGGTAGCCAAAGCTGGTCTCAAACTTGCAACAATCCTCCTGCCTCAGCCTCCCGAGTGCTGGGATTACAGGAGTACACCATCACACGTGGCTCTCTACTGGTACCATTTTGATGGAGGAATATTTTTTGTCGTTTGTCATTCTAGATTTCCAGAAAGGCAATAAGATTCTTCTTAAAATATTTGCATGATTTTATATTCTGAAATATAGTTCTACATTTCAATTTTAGCAAAGTGGGTCATCCTTATTAATACCTGAAGCAAGATATTACAAGTCTCTTTATTGTACTTCTTTAAGATACTTTTTAATCTCCTACTATCATAATTCTTAGTAATACTAGAGTAATTCTTGTTATCACATCTCTAATGTACCTGAACCAGCTCTTTTTCATCAAACAAAATTATTTTGAGTGATGAATGAGGTCCACTCTTCAAAGACACTTATTTTGAAAGATTTTGCATAACTAGTGTATAAAGCAATTATGAGTATATCATTTAGTAACGATGTGCTTGAATTATTAAACATGCCACTTACCTGGAGCTTCCTAGAATGTGTTTTACATATAAATAAAGTTATGGAATTGAGCTTAAGTATAAAAACTGAAGTCAAAAATTAAATATCTTACTAACATATTTTTAATTGTAGGAGGGAAAAGAAAAGGTTTAAAAATCAGACCAACAACTTATATTTGTTTTTAAGAAGAAAACAACCAAACAAAATAAAACAGAGTAGAGTCAATCACTACAAAACAATGAACATGGTACATAACTTCTAAACAGGGTAAAAAGCATTCAATAATGGCTACCATAATGCTTCTTGTTATCTGCAACATGTATTTATCAGAGATAAATAAATCAAACAAAATAGTGCAAAATAAAACCAGTAAAAAACAAAACAAAACAAACAAAGCAGAACAATGTAAGCAGTACAGAACTTCAAGATACTAGTAAAACAATGGTGGCTACCATAATGCTTCTTGTTATCTTCAGAATAGTTGCCTACACCTTCAGACATATTACAATCAAACAACACTGAATAAAGTAAAATCAATCAAAACAAAACAATGAAAGCAATACAGGGTTTCTAAACAAGATAATTGGACATCCTCGATGGCTGCAATTATATATTTTGTTATCTTTAAAATAGCTGTCCCTGCCATCAAGTATAATAAAATCAGGCAAAACAGAATAAAATTAAATTAATCAGAATAATGAAGACAATATGAGTTTCAAATCATGATAATAGATTAACAGTGTTCACTTCCTTCCCTTTTTAGATAATTCCTCCTCTTTGACTTTCCCAATATGTATTGTGCATTTTGGATCCCACTAACTCTTTTAGTTTGTTATACTAGGGAGACAACATGAAATTCACTCATGTGACTCTGAACTATTTCATCTATGAACATGATCTCAAGTTGCCTCCATCCACCCACAAGAACCTTGAGGTTATCTTCCTTTATAGCTGAGTAGGCTTCCACCACATAAAATGCCATATCTTTCTTGTCCATTCTGCAGTTGATGGGAAGGCTACCCTACTTTTTTCTGGTTCCCTGTCACATAGGGCATTGTTCTCTCTCCTTTAACTTTCAGTCTGTGAATTTTCTTTCTAGTTAAGTGTATTTGTTGTATAGAACATATCGATGAATCCTGTCTCCTGATCCACTCTGCCTCTGTTTCTTTCTATTGGTGTCTTGAGGCCCTCTTGCACTGCTTTGTCTTTGCCATGCTATTTTCCTGCCATCAGCTCCCTATTTTTCCTCTCCATTCAGTCGACTAGCCCCACTTGATTGTCCCCCTCTGCCATTGTTCCCGAAACTGTGGTCCTTTTTCTCTCTCTCTAGAATGTCCTTTAGTATTCTTTGTAAGGTTGGTTTGGTGGTCATGAATTCCTTGAGTTGTTCTTTGTCATGGAAGTATATTGTTTCTCCATTAATTTTGAAAGAAAGTTTTGCAGGGTACATCAGTCTGAGTTGGAAGTTGTTGTCTCTGAGGACTTGCATTACTTCACTCCAGCCTCTTCTTGACTTGATGGTTTGTGTTGAGAAGTCTGCTTTGATCCTGATGGGTTTTCCTTTCTAGGTGATCTGTTTCTTTTTTCTAACAGCTTTTAATATTCTGTTCTTGAGTAGAATTTCTGAGATCTTGATTATTATATGTCTGGGTGTAGGTTTGTTTTGGTTATGGCTAGCTGTAGTTCTATATGCCTCACTAAATTGGATGTCACTTTCTTTTTCCATCCCTGGGTAGTTCTCTGAAATTATTTCTGTAAATAGGGTGCTGATGTCATTTGTCTTGACCCCTGCTTTTTCACTCACCTTTTTAATTCTTAAGTTATGTTTCTTTGAATCATCTTGCAGCTGTTGAATTGTTACTTCCTGAGTCCTTGTTATTTTTGAGAGATCTTTCCTTTCATGCTCACAAGCTGCAAACTTATCTTTAAGGTTTGAAAGTCTGTCTTCAGATTCTTTCAAGTGGTTTTGCCAGCTTTCAATGGAGTTTTTAAGTTCTTGGATATCTCTTTGAATCTGTTTCATGCATTCTAAATCTCTCTTATATTGTTCATTCATGGTTTCCCTCATTTTCCTATGCTCCTCTATTTATTTATCTGTGTCTTTAGAGATGCTTAATAATTCTTTTATTATGTTTTTGATTTCTTCTTTTACCTGGGATAGAATTTCTGTTCTAATTTCTCTTATAGCTTCATGAAGTTGTTCCTTTACTTCAGTTGACGTCACTTCAGATATTTCAGGTGTGTGACTCTTGATCTCTGTGTTTACCTCTCCTGGACTTGCACTGCTTGGGTTGGATGCCAGAGATTGCCTTCTCCCTCTTCGTCTTGGCATATTCCTGATTTCTTCCACACACATGGGTAATATGGTCCCAGACATCTCCAGCACTGGCCACAACTTCTCTGAAGTGAGACTGTTTGACTTTTCTGGCCACTGCTGGCTATGGGTATGTGATGGTGGGCACCTGTGCCTCAGCACTGAGCTGAGTACATTCCCACAGGGGCCCCCAGAGTTTTCACAGGAGCAGAGCTGGCCAGGGTCTATGGATCTAAGCTGGTTAGGAACCTACACAATGCTCTCTGGAATGCACAGGGGAGTTGAACTTGGTCCAAGCAACTTCCATGGATCTGCCCACAACTTGGAGCTGCCAGAAGAGACTGGCAGTAATCCTGGCCCCAGGCTTAACCTGCCAGACTCCAAAATGTTTCCCAGCCAATTGCTTTCTCCTGTGGGGGGATGGAGTCCCCTCCCCTTACCACCAGCCAGTGCAGATCTCCACATCCACCACTCTCTTCTACCACTGTGCCTCTCCTCTGAGACCTCTGGGGTCAAACATGACCATGACCGCAACTTTGACTGCACTTCCCCAGGCTCAACAGCTCTTCTGGCAGGATGAGTCTGCCTCCAGGCTAAGGAGCCACCAGCCACCACCTTCTTCTTCATGTAAATTCTTCTTTTTATTCTCTCTGGGGGCTTCAATTCATATTTTAGATTCTTCCTTGATTCAGGGGACCCACTTCCTTCCTTCTTGTCCTCCTCATGATGCTATATTCCAGCATCTGAACTGTTTCTCTCAGAGAGACTGTTTACTCTGCTGCTTACTGTTCTGCCATCTTTCTGGAAGTCCCAACATGTTTTTTTTAACCATAGCTAAAAGGTTAATAAATGAGAGCTCATAGCAGAAGTTAACAGTGAATGCCTTGCCTGTTTAAGGAGATCTCAGGTGATGATGACAAGAACAGCTACCATTTGGTATGCTGAATGTGCTAAGCATTGCAATACATTGTTTAATCCAACCCTTATACAAGGTAGTTACTCCTTCCATTCTATATATTGGAGTCTGACTTAGTTCAATAGAGCTGTTCTAACAAAGCACCACAGACTGGGTGGCTTAAAAACAGATATTTATTGTTTCACAATTCTGATACCTACAGATCTGAAATTAGGGTGTTGGAAGGATTAGTTCATACTATGAGGTTTAAGGGAAGGATCTCTTCCAGATCCCTTTTCTTGTTTTAGAGAAAGCTATCTTCCCTCTGTGTGTATCTGTGCTCAAACTTCCCCTTTTGCAATATCAGTCCTTAACACCCCTCTCTAATGACTTTCATTTAATTTAAATATTTCTATAGAGACATTATCTCCAAATAAAGTATCACTGTGATATGCTGAGTTTGACTCAGTAAACATCCACTGTGAGCTAGGAAGTATGTTTAGTACTGGGAAAAGGAAAAATGAGAGTACCATTTCTGACAGGAGTTAAGAATGTGTTTCATGAGCCCTCCTCTCCTCTCAAAATGAGGCCAAAACATCCCAGCTACCTCACATCTGCCAAGCAATCAGAACAGTGAAAATTTGTGTGAATCCAGGGCTGAAGCCCCAATTTCTCAATCAAGTGCATTGGGTAAAATGGCCAGAAACTACAGACTTTTGTGGTCCAATGCTTAGGAAGTTAAGAACCAAAGTTGAGTGGAGTACCTGTAAGACCAGAGATAAGATGGAGGTCAGAAAAATCAAGCTGTGATCAAACTAGTCTAACGGGTTATTATAGGACTGCATAGCATTTTACCATTAGCAGTAACTACAACATTTGAGGAATGATAAAATCCCCTGAACAGGAACATATTTCAAAGTGAAAAAGAATGGTATAAATAAGCTTGGAGGGACCACAGAAACAAACAGATACTGCTTTAGGCAAGATGGGAAAACTGGCCACCCTATACTACAGGGATACAATGAATGAAAGGGTGAGTCCAGGTGAGAGGTTTGAATTGCTTTGGGCAAAACAAAGCACACAGTAAAAGTCAACTTTGTGAGTATGATTATGTGTCCTGCAAGGGAGCAGAAATGATACCAATGAAAGGCTCACAGAGAAAGTAACCCCTGAGTGGCTGTGGTTGATTTAGGGTGTTAGAAATCCAGCTGTGAGTGAGAAAAGGAGAGACTGCATAGAGAATGAACAACAGGTACAACACATACAATAGAGCAGAGGGAGAAAGCTTGACAACAAATTGTAGGATTCATTTTTTTTCTTTAACAAATGCTAAGTTCCTATCACATAAAAAATGTTGACCAAAGAGCTACTGATCAGTCATTACCAAAATAATGTAGGTGCTTGCATTTTATTAACAGAAGATGGATAATTTTGGAAAAATGCCTCATTCTTATTAATATCTGAACAAGAAGTAAGACTATTTCTTTCACTGGCATCTTTTAAAGTACACCTTATACATATTCAACTGCCATACATGCTTAATAATATTGGGATTCATGATATTATATCTCTCCTCCATCACTGGAAATGATTTTTAATAATAAATGATTACGTAATCCCAGATGCATGTATGTGACATCTAGAAAACAAAGGAGAGAAAGTGTACATAAAATATGAGGCTGAGTCAAGGTACCTGTCTAAATTTAAGCTTCCCCTCTCTTCTATTTCTGGCATGTTTTGCTCTTTTCAACATAATGACCTGTGAATTTTAAGTTACCAGTACATAGGAACAAATTAAATAATTTCAGCTGCCACTTTTCATGCACAAAGTGTGAAACAAAAATGACACTTAAGTTTTCTTTGTCTGCTTTATATGCCCCTACTAAAAGTTGAGTTATTAAATTCTCTACACAGCCGTAATTAATAGAACTGGTATTCCTCATCCATGTTTGGTAGCATAAAAGATGTCCTCCTTTTTCTCCTCTTCCTCCTCTCCCCTTCTTCCTCCATCCTCCTGTTCCTCCTCCTCCACCTCCTCTTCTTGCTTCTTTTTCTTTGGTCTTAAATAACAGAACAGTGCTCTAGGAAAATTATAATTGAGTGTTATAGGAAACAGAAGAGGTGTTTTTGTTTTTGATTAAAATTTCCAGGGACAGTTCTCACCTCATAATGAATCAGAGTCAAACCAATGTCATTGTTCTCTATGCAAACTAATCTCATTGGAAGCCCCTTTAGACAGTACATCTGAGAGTTTTACTTTCTTCTCCCCTCTCTCTCCCTAACATCTTTTATTCTGTCTCTTTGCCTCCCTTCAGTTGTTTTCCTTTCTTTTCTCTTTAACTTTGTTTCAATTATTCCTGTGTCCTCTTTTTAATCTGGCTCATACATTGGGGGGAAGGTATATGTCAATAGGTTTAAGAATGGGATTTACACAAACTGCTCATTTTACCTAAAAACAATGTACTGATTTTTAATTTTTTGTAAGTTTGTTTCTTCTACTTTAAGTAAAGAAATCTAAGTTGTATTAATTAGAAGGACCATAGTTTATTAAGATTACATAAGATTTTTATTTCAGAAGGAAAAATGGTACTGTGGCAGGAGTTGGGGAGGTTAGACCTTGAGGGAGGATTTTTCTACACGAACACCTTAAGAGTTTTCAGGGGATTAGGAACTAACTGATGCAGCTGGTATAACTGAAGTAGGGGATGGCAGTAGGCAGTGCTGGAGTCACCAGCAAGATCCATATCATAAAAAATTATACATGGAGATAGAGGTATCTGAATGCTGTAAAACGAGAGAAAATCAGGGAAGGAAGAGAAAATGGTGAGATGGGGATTTGTCATTCTTCCTTTTATCTACAGTACCTTGCACAATATCTAGCAAGAAATAACCTTAAAGGCATAGAGTAGAATTTCTCAGATTTGTATAAAAATTCTGAGAAATAAAGAGATGGTGATGACTTTTAAATAGGGCTCTCTTTAAACTTCTTTCCCCAAATAACAAAACTTGAATTTTAACATCCTGTTTATGAAGTTGTATGAGTACTTCCCACAAATAGTTTGCTTAAATCCAGGTGATCTTTGTCTAATCTTACCCCTGCCATATAAACAATTTGAAAGATCAAACAGGAATTATTAAGACCTAGTGTAAGACTTGCACCACCATAGACTTTGATTCTGTTTCTGTCTCTGTCTGTCTCTGTTTCTGTCTCTCTCTGCCTTTGTCTCTGTGTTTCTCTCTCTCTCTCTCTCTCTCTCTCTCTCTCTCTCTCTCTCTCTCTCTCATCTCAAATCATAGATGTGACCAGGTGACATTATACCATCTATGCCTCCCCTGAAACAGTTCTCAAACATGATATTTTCAGCTCCTAGTCTTTGTTTCGATCATTGTGTTTCTTTTCTTCATTTTTGTGTCTTTTTCTTCATTTTATAATCTTTTATCAAAAAGAAAGAAGCACAGCTTTAACCTCATTACTGACTCTCTAAACAGACCTTACTTATTGCTTAGTTCCTATTTAACTGCAAAGGAAAGTTTCATTCAATACTATCTCTATAATCACAGCAATAATGTCATGACCATTCCATACTGCTTTATGTTTTCATTATTTCTTTTTCACATAAATAAGATGTCAAGAGATTTAATACTTCATGAGCAATAGTCTATAAATTATAGTAATATACTGTGCTTCTTTGAACTTTTCAATATTGTGTGATTTGGTTGGCTGGCCTCTCTATTTATAGCCCTGCAGAGAAGAGGGGGAAGAATGAATGTCCTGCTGCTAATGAAAATATCATATATTGAAAGAGTCAAGTTATGATACTGTCTTGGTCTAGATGATTGTATTTCACAAGATATCCAGCATTTAATTTGTAATTCTGATAAATCATTCTCCTGACAAATGGTAAAATGAGATTAGAAAATTGCCAAAATTAATTCATTTACTGAAAAGAATTTTACCCAATCTAAAATGAGTGAATTTTAAACAAAATCTCATTAGAATTCCAATTTTAAGGTTACATTCCCTTTAAATCTCTATCGATGTTGAGAGAGTATGTTGGATGCTCTCCAGCAGTAAATGTAATTAAGAATGATAGAGAATTTCCTTTTATAGACTTAAGAACAATAATCCAGTATTTTTTTTCTTTTATTTGGAACTGTTGGCTTATTGTTGCTTTTTGAAAGTAAGGAATATAGTCTTCAAGTTTTACAAGTAATTTTAATGATTGAGTTAATGTAATAAAAAAAGATTCTGAGATAATTTTTATTCATACTTCTGTCTTTTTGGATACAAACATATGCCAACTCATGCCGTGTTGCATGCCCAAGGAATATTTAATGGAATTCCTAAATATTATGAGCTCTTCATTAAATAAAACAGTATTATTTCTAATGCTGTGCTCTTGGAATACTTTTTTATTGCAGAAAATGGAAGGAAGATGTAAGCCAAATTTTCTCCCCAATAGAGAGAACACCTTCTGTGTTAATTTGTGTGACTACTTTGCTATTGTTGAAGGTAGCTTTTGTCCTGAGAACATATGGAAGAGGAGATGTGCTCCTCATTAATTTGTGATGATATACTGGTCTATACACAAGTGGTCCTTTAATACAATCACCTGGTTCATTTTTCAGGCATCTGAACTTTGCACCCAGGCATCAGGACCTTCCCTCTAGCCCAAGATTTCAAAACATGGCTCTGCACACTTCTGTGTCTCCATAGTGTTTTTTTAATCCATTGCAAATGAAAAGTTTTCACCTTCAGGAGAGCGACAACTTCCTCTCCTGAAAAGCAGCAGAGACAGGCTCTCCTGTAGAAGTTCATTTTCAATTAGTGTCCTAGATTTACTCATTTGAAAAGCTTATGGGAAGCCATTATGTGTTAAAGGATTTTAGACAAGTTAGGTATGATTTATAACATAAGATGGAATTAGACAGGTTTAGTTTGATTAAACAGCACATCTGTTGGGGTGGTGGACGAGAGATTTATGAAGTAAAATCAAGTTAAAGAGAAAAAAGGAAAAAGCTGTGTATTTCATGGAAGAGTATAAATGGAACCTATGTGACAGAAGATACTTAATCATATCAGTGAATGTAACTTTCTGAATTCCTAATAATACACGCAAGTATTTTAAGCCTCATTTTGTTTCATCCTCTCACTGATTCTTCAAGATAGATCTACTATCACTGTTTATAGTAAAGAAAACCAATATTCTAAAATGAATGGGTTACTTGAGGATAAACCACAAGGATAAGACAGCTGACAAGCTAAGCCAGGTTATTGGTTTTCTTTGCCTGTCTCTAAAGTCCAGGGTCTTTCCATTTCTCCATGATTTTGAATCTTCATTTGGATACAGATTAATTTTGATCTTTACTAGTTCCCTGATTTAAAAAAAAAATGAGACAGCAGAGCCTGGCAAAACTATGACACAGAAGCAAGACTGACATTTTAATGAAGCTTTCCTTACGATACAGTTAATCACCTTGTTTTTCCTTGCATAGTTAAGAGTTATGGTGAAATTTATTATTTATTATAAAGTGTAGGCCCCAGATCAGGACAACTGGCTTAATCCAGATTAGCTGATCTTGTTGTCTCTACTGCGAACTTGATACTGTTATTAGATGTGAAAGAGAAGCCACAACTTGGCATGCATATTTGAGAAAACTTACTTAATATCTGAATGATATCCAGATAAAATGTTCACGATCAAATAAGTCTTGTCAAATCAGCTTTAGATAGCCAAGTTAAAGGTTTTTGAGGCCTTCCTGTGATCAAGAGGCAGCTTCCATGGGGAACATGAAGAGAATCAAAAAGCCAAACTATGCCTTACTGTGAACCAGCCAGTGCACGGGCTGGGAGACACAATCCCTCCTCCCCTCAGATGAACAGTGGGCTGATTTGGAGGAAGTCAGGCTTAGACGATGGCAACTGAAGTAAAAAAAATAACTTAATGCTTGTATTGTTTGATTGACTTTGCAGGCCTAAAGCTGGTAGTCTGAGTATCTATTTAGAGGTTAACAATATACATTATAGCAACTATGGGGGATTTCCTTCTATTTTGTTTTTGAAACCCAATGTTTTGTTTTGTTTTGTTTTACTATTTTGTTTTATTCCTGTATCTGGTAACCTGAAGAACTATTTTGAAGATAACAATATGTAATATGACAATCATTGTTACATTTCTATCATCTTGTTTTGAAAACCTATATAGCTACTGTTGTTTTTGTTGTTGTTGTTCTTGTCATTTTGTTTTTGTTGTTGTTTTTTAGATTGTTTGCTTCCTGGTTTTTCTGCTTTTTATTTTTTCTCTTTAAAATAAAAATAAATAAATAAATAAATAAATAAATAAAAGATTTTTGAGAAAAAAATAATGAGCACTGTAACAAGCATTGTACACATACTTTAACAAATACATGTATTCATTTCAAATATGTAACTTCTAAAATGAAGGCAATAGGACATTATCCTGCTTTTTGTAATCTCAATGATTTTTACTTTACTTTTTGTAATCTCAATGATTCCCATATATAAACCTAAGAGATTATTCAGACTTTGGGGTGTTCTGGAATTTCACAGAGTCAAATATTGTTTAAGGTGAGTGAGCTATTAACCAGATTTAGTGTTACATAAAGCAGTTTCACATCATTACAATAATATTTGTACAGTTTATTAAATTATCATGGCTTGTATCTAGATATCTCCTAAAGCCTCGTGTGCTCATAGGTGGGGCTTTTCAGAGGTGGCTGGATCAAAAGTGTCTGAATATGAATAGAGTGTGTATGATGACTGAATTAGTCCAGTGGTTGGCTTAGCAAAATTCTGGTTGTGGATGATAGGAAGGCCCATCAAGAGTGTAGGTGGTACCAAGCAATAGGCATGTAGCCTGAGTGGAATAAAAGGGAAAGTGAGGCTAACTGCTGCTGCTTTTGCCTGCCCTCTCATGCACTGTTTGTATCCTGCCATACCATATTGCCTTGGAGTCAGCCAACTATGGACTGAAACCTCTAAAAATATGAGCTAAAATAAACCTTTCCTCCTTTAATTTGTGAGTGTTGGGTATTTTGTATCAGCCACTATAAAAGCAACAAAGACATAAATTAAACCAAGTTGGTATAAATAACAGTATAGAATGGTACAATCATTTCCTTCATTATCAATACATAGAACAATTATTTGTTGAATGGTCATATATAAATTTTTTTTTTTTTTTTGCGGCACCAGGGATTGAACTTATGACCTTGCGCTTGTCAGGCAGGTGCTTAAGCCGCTGAGCTAGATCCCTGGCCCCATATATAAAATTTTAGGAACATTTGCTGGTGTTATGTTCAACCTACTGAAAGCAGCTAAAAAGAGTTCATGGTTCATGCCCTTAAGTATAAGTTTCTTGGAAAGAAATAAGTAACAAGACTAAAAAAATCTTTGGTACCTAAGGGGAAAGTCTCAGTAAGCTGGAAAGACGGTTTAGACACCATTATGTCCACTATATATGATAGTTGGCTAAAGCGTTAAGTAAAATCTATAACACATGAGTCCCCAGTTCTTTACACTGGGTATCTCTGTCAGAGGACGGTCACACCCAAAAGCCTTAGTGATTGAATTATTCAGTAAAACCTCAGACAGTTCTTATTTTGATAGTGAGCATGTAGAACATTTTCTCCATTTACCATCCACAGTTTCCCTTGGTTATGGGTTCTGTTTGCTAGAAAATAGCCCTACATTTTTGACTTCTGCTTGAGCTTGGTGAAGAGATTGTACATAGTACAGGGTT
>RJWT010018039.1:0-19110 GCA_004365215.1 Cuniculus paca
ATCACGACGGTGCTGACCATGTCCACCATCATCACGGGCGTGAACGCCTCCATGCCCCGTGTGTCCTACATCAAGGCCGTGGACATCTACCTCTGGGTCAGCTTCGTGTTCGTGTTCCTCTCAGTGCTGGAGTACGCGGCCGTCAACTACCTGACCACTGTGCAGGAGCGGAAGGAGCGGAAGCTGCGGGAGAAGGTGACTTTCCTGATGAGCACTGAAAGAGTCTGGGCCTACTGGGGCCTGGTCCAGTTCTGAGACTGTGGGGCAAGTCAGACTCTGTACAGGGGGGTCATAATACCCCTCCTCTACTCGCTCCACAAGTTTGCTGTGAAGAGCAAACAAAATGATGTGTAACAGTATGAAATTTAGTCTGGGCTAAATCTTTCATTCGCTAAAACATTTATTTGGCACCTAGTATATATCAGGAGCCACTAAGCCAATTTAACTAAGACATAGTCTTTTTTTATTATGGTGAACCTCAGTGTTTCATGACAGAATCCCAGAAGAAAAATGACAATTTACCTTGTAGAACAAATTGTGTGTGAACACAGAAGTAGAATAAAAGAACATTTCAGGGATGAACATCCTCCATTCTAGGGCATTTTTCCTCATATGTGACCTCCTAGATCTACCATCATTTCCCACGTTATCTTCCTCCCACCTGGCTTTCCTTTCTCCCTCCAGCCTGCAACTCAATGGTTATCCTCTGGAAAAAACCTAACCAGAGTAGTGAGCTAACCACATAATGCCATGTCTTTCCCGACCCCACCCCCACACCGAGCTAACCACATAATGCCATGTCTTTCCCGACCCCACCCCCACACCGTATGCATACACTGACACACTAATGTGGTCTTAAACGCTTTTTAACAGTGGCTAGTGTATTTACCATCTCACGGAGAACAGGGCTGTTAATATAACTGTATACATTCTTGTTTGTCTCTGGTATGACATTGTGCTATTTTCTATGAAAAGAAACTAGAAAAAGATGATACTCTGCATCTGGCAGTTGCTCTGCTGAGGCTTCTGAGGGCTGCTACTGGGCTCACATACCAGTGTATTTTGCTGTGTTCGCAGCTGCCGTGTACCTGTGGGCTATCTCAGCCCCGTGCCGTGATGCTTGATGGCAGCTACAGTGATGGCGAAGTGAACGACCTGGGTAACTACATGCCAGATAACGGGGAGAAGCCCGACAGGATGATGGTACAGTTGACCCTGGCCTCGGAGAGGAGCTCCCCCCAGAGGAAGAGTCAGAGAAGCAGCTATGTGAGCATGAGGATCAACACACATGCCATTGATAAATACTCCAGGATCATTTTTCCAGCAGCATACATTTTATTCAATTTAATATACTGGTCTATTTTTTCATAGATGATTGTTATTCGGTAAATTCCACTTTCTCATGGTATGTATTACAGAAATAACTTGGTATGATGAAAATAATTTAAAGATTTTTTTCTAAAAACATTCCCACCAATGTCTTTGCTATCTCTCCTCCAGCTTTCCAAAACTATACTGATAAGACACTTCTTGCACTAAGCATATGTTGTATACACAGCATTATACAAGGTGCTACAGCAGTTTGACACCACAGCAACTGATGCTGTTACTCAGATTTCCCAAAAAAGCTCAGTACCAGTGTTGTGGATACACTAGTTCAACTGCTTTGAGATCCTAGATGCTTATTTACATGGATGACTTTCTTCATGTGTCATTATATTCTTTGAACTAGTTGGAAATGGGAAGCACCTAAAGTTCATTTACATGGAAGCTACATGCACTAAATCCCCACTTTAACAGAAATTCATGCTTCAGTTTATAGTCTATTACCTATTTTTATGCATCTCTTCATGTTTAACAAAAGGCAGTAATATTCAATATAATTTTTTATTTACAAGCTGAAGTTCACAAGGTTTAATGTCTTAATGAGAAAAACCCTTCAGATTGATGCAATAGCTTCTGATTTGGTGGAATTTCTCTGGTAGGGAAACTTTGAAGATAGGGATACATACGCATTCATTTTTTGTTTTGTGATAGACATAATTAGGCTAGAAAACTTGGGTTTGTACTCCTTTCACATAATCACTATTCCATGCATCTCTAGTTTGGTGCAGGTTCTCATTCTAAATGAATGTGGTATCCTGAGAAATGGGAAGAGACTAATTTCTTCTGTATAAACAACACTCAAAAAATACATAATTTGGCACTACTTGTAAGTAATGAGAAATACGTAGCTTCTTAAAAGAGAAAAAGAACATTACAATGCAAAAGAAATGGGGAGACAATACTGGACATCTGCATTTATATTCAGTGGATACCAGCATTTCCTGTGAACCAGCATACAGTCATCATTTGACCAGACAGCTCCTGTGCCAGGCAGGAGGATGGCCCGAACGCAACAGCTGTCAGAGGTTCTAATTTAATGTATTATCTTAAATGTATTACAGAGCTCTTTATGCTATGTATCTATAAACTCTGTAGATCAGCCCTAACCAAATTTATCTAAACAGCATTGCTCATATTTAAAATTCCCTTTCTCTCTCTCTCTTCCTCTCTTTCTCTCTTCCTTCCTTTCTTTCTTTCTTTCTCTCTTTCTCTCTTTCTCTCTTTCTCTCTTTCTCTCTTTCTTTCTTTCTTTCTTTCTTTCTTTCTTTCTTTCTTTCTTTCTTTCTTTCTTTCTTTCTTTCTTTCCTGGTACCAGGGATCAAACTCACAACCTCACACTTACCAGGCAAGTGCTTGAGCCACTGAGCTAAATCCCCAGCCCAAAACTCACTTTAATAAAGTGAATTATATACACAATAACATTTTTATTTTAAAGTTAATTTGATCAATGCTAAATAATATCATGCCATTGTTTTCTGCATGGCTATATTTTATTCTAATTTTTTAAAAAACCTTTGTTGAGTAAATCCTAATTATAAGACAATCTTCCATTTCTCTGATGAAAGCTCCATCAAGAGTTTTTTGGGCAAATTCAAGCAGTAAACTTAAAGGGATATGGATGAAATCATTAAATGTTAACATTTGATATTTAAAAATATTTTCCAAACAATGCTTTTTCTATTCTTATTTTATGAAACAACTGCAGCCAAACTTCACAGACAACTTTGCCACTGTATTCTTTCTTATCACCAAGGCCACTGAGTCATGTAGGTTTCTACAACACACCATCTGAACCAGTCTGATAAAACTGATAAAGCAAAACCACAGCACAATACCGCAGACTGCTTGGCTTAAACAACAGAACTTTATTTTCCCACAGCTCTGAAGGCTGAAGTCCAAGATCAGAAACTGGCAGATTTGGTTACTCCAGACTCTTTCTGGCTCACAAATGACCACCCTTTTGCTTTGTCCTCATATAATCTTTCCTCTGCACCTATCTAAGATTTCCTCTTGTCTCTAGGGCCTACCTCAATAACTTCATTTAACCTTAATTACTTTTTTTTAAAGATTGTAGATAATAGAGTTTTAAGAGTGAGAGACTATATCTTCAAGCATGAAGGTGGGAAAATGACAAGATGGCAGTTGTGTTGAATGAGATCTCAGGTTATGTTTATATGGGTAAGTGAGTCTTTCAAGGAATACCCTTTCATTTTTCTGGGATCACTCTTCTTTGACAAGGAAAATTGGCTGCCACTTCCCTTTGCCATTTTCAGAGGGATGTAGGACTTGTTTAGTTATTAGTTGCTTGTTTTCCATTTAGTTTGAAAGCTTGATTTTTTTCTAATTAATTACTTCTTAAAGGCCCTATTTCCAAACAAGGTCACATTGAGGGTTAGGTCTCAAACATATAAATTTTGGAGTTGGGGGAAGGGACACAATTCATTCCATAACAGATGCCTATAGAAATTACCCACTGGCATAGCACTACATCTAATATACCTTATAAATGTTAATTCTTTACTAAAATGTAATCACATACAGTAGATTTTGAAAGCTGGTTTATGCCAATAGCTCCATTAGTGACTGTGAGGAATAAATGATTAACCTCATATGAAATTTCTTTGCTTTTTCTAGCAATTTTCTGGTGACCTTTTCAAGCATCTGAAGCTAGCACTGGTTGGGATAATTTTCACGTTAATATTTTCTCAAGGCTATACTTTGCTGTCAAAGACATGTAACTGAAAAAGAGCTCTGTAATATAACTTTTGTAAGAACTTGAATATAAACCGAATCTTTTCTGATGGATAATTCTGGAGAAAATCTCATCATATATATGGTCATCTATAGTACTTAGCTTTTACTGGGATGTACAGAAAGATTTGGTTAATAATATTATCTGGTTGACAGGTACCGTATGCCCATATTGAAAAATTAATTTTTAAAGTTAAAATATTGTAAAATATACTTGATTAAAACTGTAACATAATGTAACCTCTGCTTGATAGTTCAGAAGACACTTCAGGCTTCTGAGGGTCTCATGTCATCATTGTGATACAATGTGGACATAATGACGTGTAGAAATGTTAGCCAGTAGCAAAATGAGGTTTTATTCAAACCACCTTTTAATTAGTGGCAATATTCTCTTCTTGGTTATATATTCCTAACCAATGTTCTCTAGTTTCTTTTTTCATAATTCATATAGATGGTGATGATAGACTTCAGAGAGAATAAAAAGTTACTTCTGTTAGTAACATTGAAAACTAAAATTTGTAAACTTAGTTTTATAAAAAGCACTTTCAAGGTAAGTGAAAGCCTCCTAACCCAATGGCTATTCAACTTACTACAGGTAAAAAGTACTGCACTGTCATGATAATACATAAACACTAGTATAAGAAAATATTTTGACTAAGCAATAACCTCATTCATAAATTCATCAAGTAATAATGAATACCTATTATGTAGTAGGCAACATTCTAGACCAGCACTTCTCAAACTATTTGTGTTGAAGGGCTAGTTAATATTTTTAAATTTTCAACTGTTAGCTTTCCATCACTGTGACAAAACCTGACATCAATCACCTTTAAGGAAGAAGGTTTATTTTGGCTCAGGGTTTCAGCCCATAATCAGCTGACTCCACTGCTTTTAGGCCTAAGGTGAGGCAGAAACATGATGGAAGGGTGTGGCAGAGGAAAACTGCTCCCCTGTGGCAGCCTAAAAGAGGGAGAGAGGGATAAGGAAGAAAGCAAAGAGAAGTCAATTTATGGTTTGTGTCTAGATGACCCCCAAAGCCTCATGCAGTCATGGGGGTGGGTTTCTAGAGTTTGTGATTGATTCATGCTCCAATGCTGGGATTATGGGTGTGAGTGCTACACCTGCCCTGGGGCAGGTAGCCTGCATACAACATAAGGGAGGAAAAGTCTTGGTCTCTTTTCCCTCCTCTTTCTGTTCTTGTTGCTTTTGCTGTCTTTCACCACCATGAACCATGCCACCCTGCCTTGGAATTAGCTGATTATGGACTGAAACCTCCACAAACTGTGAGCTAAATAAGCCTTTCCCTTTAATTTGGGTGCCAGGTGTTTTGTCTCAGGAATAAGGGAAAAATAGCCAATGAAGAATTTGGTACCAGAGAAGTGGGACTGTTGCTGTGACTATACCTGACCATGTGGTTCAAGAGCCTTTGAGAATGGCTAATGGGAAGAATTTGGAAAGGTTCAGAGATGTTGCCTAAAAGAGTAGCACTGGAACACCTTGGGCTGTTCTGTATGGGAGATTCTGGTCAGAACTAAGAAGACTGAAGGTTGATAGAAATCCTGCCAGTAAAGACCAGGTTTGGGAGGTTTCTGCTGGAAAGGACTGCATTGGCTATTGGACTCCAGATGATGTGTGTTATGGCTTGGCAAAAAGTTTGTATGCATTTTGCTCATGTCCAGAGACTTTGCCTGAGACTAAGATTAAATTCAATAGACTAACTAAACTGGTAGAAAAAGTTTCAAGGCAGTCAAATGTTGAGGTGGTAGCATGGTTATTGTTGGGGGATTTTAGCCAGATTTATGTTGAAAATCAAGAGCAAAATACCCAGGGTGATTTAAAACATGAGTTTGGCCAGAAGGGAAGCTCCAGTAAAGCTGTGGACTGCAAAGGTAGAGCAGAGGAAATCTTGATTTCTGAGAAGTAACAGGAGAACAGAAAGGTGGTCTGAGGGCATCATGAGAAGCAATAGTATTCCACCCTTTGCAGCCTCCAAATTGCAAAAGTGAGAGACTTTGCTTTGAGGAGAAAGCCACAGAGCATCATGTTCCAGAACAGTAGTGGCAACCACACCAGGTTCCAAAATGGTGGCAGCATAGAGAATTTGTTCCTTAGAATTGGATGCAGAGTGCTCATCAACCCAGACACTTGAACCCTACAGCCAAGAGAGAGGAAAGCCTGGCTACTGCTCTAACTGGTGGCAGATTTTGGCAGCATTCACATGGTGCTGGTTTTAGGTACATGCAAGATGCAAGAGTTGTGGGTTTAAGAAGGCTTCCACCTTGATTTAACAAGGCCTGGTATGTCAGGCAGTGTGTGAAGCTGTGAATGTGAAGCTGAAGGTGCAACGGAGACCCCAGAAGTTTAGAGAAGCCAGGAACGTGGATCATCTGAGAAAACCTGCAAGGAGGGAGCAATGCTGGCCCAAGAGAGAAGCTGTGAGAACTGCACCCACTGAAAGTGTCATAGGGACAGAATCAGGCAAACCCTTTGGCACTCACAACTTGCCACAGATTGCTTCAGATGTTCCACATGGAACTACAGGACTTAATATTTTCCCTGCTGGATTTTGGACTTGCTTTGGTCCAAATTCTTTGTATTTCCCTGTTTGTAACTTTTGGAATGGAAATGTCTATCTTGTGCCATTGAATGTTGGTAGTGTTTAACTTTCTTTTCATTTGTGCGGGAGCTCACAGAGAAGAGTGCCTTACATCTCAGAGACTTGGGACTTGGTCTTTTCAGCAATGCTGAAACTGTTAGGACTTTGGCAACTCTTAGAGGGATGGACTAAATGCCTTTTGAATAAAGGGATGTGCATGGGTATTTGGGGTGCCAGAGGCAAAATGTTATGATTTGTGTCTAGATGTCTCCCAAAGACTCATGCAGTTATGGGAATGGGTTTCTAGAGTTTATGATTGATTCATGGTCCAATGCTGGGATTATGGGTGTCAGTGCTACACCTGCCCGGGGGCAGGTAGCCTGCATACATTATAAGGGAGGGAAAGAGGCTTGGTCTCTCTCTCTCCTCTCTTTTTTGCTCCTGTTGCTTTTGCTGTCTTCTGTCACCATGAACTGTTGCTTCTCTGCCATGCCACCCTTTCTTGGAGCCTGGTGATTATGGAGTAAAACTTCCACAAACTGTGAACTAAATAAACCTTTCTTTCCTTAATTTTGGGCACTGGGTATTTTGTTTCAGCAATGAAAGTCCCCAGGTTACACCCCCATGACCCTTCAAGGAGGCCCACTGTTCAAAGTCTCCATTACCTCCAAATAATGCATCAAATTGTGATCTCACCAGTGGATTAATCCACTGATGAAGTTAGAGCCCTCATGATTCAATTACCTTCCACGAGCACCATCTCTAAACACATGAGACTTTTGGGGGACATTCTTGATGGAAACCATAGCACCAATCCACTAACTTTTTGTATATTTTGAAAATAAATGGTGTTCCTGATATAATCAAATCCTGCACTTCCATGCCACCTCTAGGAACATGAACTTGAGTTTCAGTCATAAGACTACATCTGTGAATGTAATCACAAGAATGACAATAATTCACATACAGAAAGAGCAATTTCATTTTGAAGTTATTAAGAATAACTGTGTTAAGAAAATTGAAATTCAGGAATTGCTGTGTATGAGAAATCTGCAGGAATAAAAAGTACATTATCCTATGTACACATATAGAATTTTACAGAGTAACAGTAAATAATAGTAATTTTATACATAGCTCTCTTCAGTATTATCATAAACTTTCAAAACAAGTGGATGTTCTAGCATTCCAATTCCATATTCTGAACTTACTTTTAATCTATTTTCTTATTATTTCATTTTATTTCTAATAATAGCACCTGTGTACAAGGACACACCTTTATGCTTCTTGAGATCAAAATAATTAAATGCCCTTTTACTTCAAGAACAATGTACCTATTAGTGAGTTTAGGTTTCTTCTAGTAGCACTTACAGTTTGTACAGTTGAATGCCATTATAAAAAACAGACATTTGTAGGGTAGCTAGTTGGCATGCAGACCTTTACCTGAGAACTGAAGGTAATGGAATCAAATTCATGTTAAAGTGAGCTTACATAAGGTGTCCAACATCTAATTATGCTTTGCATCTATAATAGGAGGTAGAAAAAAGGGAAGCTTTTCATGATTTGAAAGTTTCAATACTCCATTTAACACAGTATAATTTAAAGACTCAACCTCCAGGTACAAAATTCTTTCATAACTCACTGAGGAATGCACACTAAGCGACATGGGCCAAGAATTTAATGAAAATAATAAAATTAAGTAAAAATTCTTAACAAAAATCTTAATTAGCAGAGGAAAAAGCTCCAAACTTCCATGTTTAGGCCCAAAGAGGGTAAAACACAACCCCAATGACTACTGGACAAGGTACAGATAATATCTTTGAGTCTATATAATCCTCAGCAGTTTGACTAGTATGGTAAATCAAACGGCTGTTGTGTCATTTTTAAGACTGAACCCTAAGAAACTTATCTAAAGCTTATGGCTCTCCAGTAAATAAAAACTCTTTCAGCCTTTTATAGGTCTAATTTATTCAGAAAAGTAAAAATACAAGCATGATGCTATTAAAAGATGCAAAAAGTAAGTCATTCCTAATTCCCACCATTTCTTTGGCTTAGATTTTACATTTCTAGAAGTAGCACTGGGGAAAACCTACTGAAGCAAGAAAAAAATTCAGTAAGAAATGCAAAATATAGTCTTTAATTTTTGTTGAAATATAGAATTTAGAAAATCTAATTTCAAAATGTCCCTAAAAACAGATTCCAAGGAAAAAGAAATTTTTGCAGGCTAAAGGGTCTATGGAATTATATGATAATGATTAAAGAGACAAAGTTGCTTTAGGAAATTTTACTGGCTACAATATCAAGATTTTCGCCCTACAAAGACCAAGTTTTAAATCTCATTCAGGTATGCCTAAACAGGATCTCACTTGTAATTTTCCAATGCTTTCTTTCTCTTTGACCTTCTATTGGAAAGCAATCAATTTTATATTGCCCAATTTAATGGTATGCTCAGAGAAACAGTTCAAGCATGATGGAAGAAGAAAAAAAAATGATCTCTGAAAATTTCTCACTTTTCATCTGCCAAATTGAAGCCATTTTTTCATGTTATGCATCTGCATATAACTACCCCTATTTAAAAATCAATTCCAATTTTTTGGATTCTCTCCAAAATGCTGAGACTATAAACTAACATGAACGTAGCTACACAGTTGTTGACTTTTGCCATTCCATGTAGTCATGTATTTACAAAGTAGTATTTAGTTGAAAAAAAACACAGCATGATATATGTGGTATTTTTCTTATGTCAGCATGATATATGTGGTATTTTTCTTATGTCAACAATGGATACATAGGATGGATGTTGATTTGAGCTTAACATTCTTTATTGTTCATTCTTTATTACATTACAGTGTAAGTCTAGGTTTCTAGTTATCTAGTTCACTAATAATTAATCAGGAATGCATATTAAACTAGATAGCCATCCCTTGGTATTCACAGGACTGGTTCCAGGACCCCTAGCCCCACCCTGTGAATACTAAAATCCAAAGATGCTCAAGTTCCTTATATAAAATGGCATGGTATTTTTAGTAGTTTATTTGCATATAACTATACACCTTCCTGTGTACTTTAAACCACTTCTAGATTATTTATAATACTTAATGCAGTATAAATGCTGTGCAATAACTGTTATATGGTATTGTTCAGGGAATAATGATCAGAAGAAAAGTCTGTACATGTTCAGTGCAAGTATATTTTTTCCTGAGTACAGTATTTTCAATCTAGAGTTGGTTGAATCCATTCAGAAATTGGACAAAGGGCCAACTATATTTAATACTATGGATCGGTAATCCAGTCATTCTTAAGAAACAAAAAACAAGGGAATATCGGATATGAAATTAAGGAAATAAAGGGATAGGCTTTATGAAAACTGTAAGATCTGGGCCAGGGATTTAGCTCAGTGGCCTAAGCGCCTACCTGGTAAGTGTGAGGTCGTGAGTTCGATCCCTGGTGCCGCAAAAAAAAAAAAAAAAAAAAAACCCCGAAAACTGTAAGATCTAACAGTGTCTTTGTATAGGCAGTATAGTACTTTCCATTCTTGCTCTTGTGAATGATTTATGCTATAGAGTTCTCCTTCGGTCATGCATGACTCTCAACTCTGGGCTTATTGCCCTCAAAATTCCAAAACTCATCATCATCTAAATGAACTTGTCTCAGTTCTAAATTCCCAGGAGAGCTAATTTCATCTGCCCACTCATCAAAATTCCATTTCATTTGACATAGACTTTCCAAAGTGCTGAAAGAGGGAAAACTGGTCCTTCAGGAAACCTGGAAGGAATTAGTAACCAGAACCAGGTTAAGAATTTCCTGCTTGCACACCCTGAACTCAATAATGACTAGAATTAGAGTGACCCTTTAAACTTAAAAAAAAAAATCAGCAACTAGCTCAACATGAAGGACATGCTTTTGAAATATGTAGAAAATATATTTCATTGGCAACAACGATATATAGATCAGGCCACGATGTTAAGAAGTAATAAATATGGTTGTGACACATTGAGGTAAGAACTGCAAGATTTTTAGCTGTTTCTGTAACAAAATCCCTAATATAACTTAATAAGAAAAAAAAAGATTTATTTTGGCTTATAATTTCAGTGGCTTATGGTCACTTGACCCTATTGCTCTGGGCCTGTGACAACACACTTATCATGGCAGGAGCACATGGTAAAGGTCTTTTCACCTCCTAGCAGCCAGGAAGCAGAAAGACAGAAAGAGACCTGGGTCCCAACTTTCCCTTCAGATGCAGATCTCCACTGACTAACTTCCTTTCTCTTAGAGGTTCCAGAACCTGCCGATAGGACTCCAGGGTGATGATCAAGCCTTGCACACACAGGCTTTTTGGGGACACTCCAGAGGCATAAGTTCATAAGTCAAATTAAATTTTGGTCATCTTAGGATAAGACATTTCTGCTTTATGAATTAATTTCTAAGCCTTTATGTTGTTTTGCTCTGCAGTATATAAATTATTTTTTGCCCAACTTTGGATCAATGAAACAAAAGACATGGTATTTAGGCTAGAAGTTAGAAAGAGGCAGAAGGCAGGTCAGAGTAGTTTCTACCTCAAAAGTTGAGGCATAGGAGCTCAAATCTGCTTGGAGAAAAAGAGATAAAAATCCAACAGAATAATAGTTGCAATCTCCTGTCTATGACTTACACACACCATCTTTACACAGTGGACCCTCTCCTAAAAAGCATACAACCTATGTGGGATGTATGTATGCACATAGCCTCCCAGAGACTGTGGGAAGCAAACAGGTGCTGTATCGTTCAGCTTTCCTGATGCTGGGAAAAGATTCCTCAAACCTTAAAATACCAATAACTTAAAGGAGAGCTTTACTTTGGCTCACAGTTTCAGATTTTCAGTCCATGCATAGTTGGCTTGCTCAAGGCAAGAACATTATGGTGGAAGAGTGGGGTGAAGAAAAGCTGTTCACTTCATGGTGTCTGGAAAAAAGAGGACAGGAAAAGGGCACCCCAGAGGAAGGGGCTAAGAGACAGGATATAGTCCCCAAGGTCACACCCAAAAGTATGCTTTACTAATCCTCCAGGCAGGTCCTAAATCAATTCTGAATTGACAGTCAAGATTAACTACCACAGCAGTTATAGATAACTGTGTCATCTCTTACAGCCGAATGATTCAGTACTGCTAAGAAACTTCCAGAGACTAATAGGAATTGCATATTCATTTAAAGCTTTTGGTTCCAACATCATTTAGGTTCACTCCTTCAAAGGTGGCATTCTATCTTTCAACCAAGGAGCACACTTTAACCCTACTTACAGTTACAAGTTACTTAGGTTTACATTAAAAGCTTTTAAGATTCTTGTATCATAACAATATACACTCTTCTCAAAGAATATTTCAGATCAGATGACATGCTATGAAGTCACCACTGATCCTAAATCTGTATCACTGAAGGGTAGTCACCCTGTATGGAGTTATACAGTTTGATATACCTTGAAAAAGTTATATTTCAGCAAAAAAGATGTGGGTTTTAAACTGCTTTCATTTCTCTCAAGCTAATTAAAATACTGCCAGGAATAAATGACACAACAAATAGGTGAGAATTCAAACTCTCTCAAATGTGATTGCTCATTCAGTGTGGCAATGTCTACTCCATCTTTGAACTAAACAGGATTATTGTCTATTTAAGACGCTAACCTGATGTTTGATTATATTTTGCATTTCTAAGGTTTCTTAAAATTATTGGAAGCTTTGATTCACTAAGCTAACTAAAGCTAATCTACATTTTAACCATGAAAGATAAAGAAGTGTGAACTTTTACTAGTTTAAACAGAGAAATTTTTTTTTTTTTTTTTTTTTTTTTTTTTTTTTTGGTGTGGCACAGGGATTGAACTCATGACCTCATGCTTGCGAGGCAGGCACTTAGGCCACTGAGCTAAATCCCTGGCCCTGAAGTTTCTAAGTTGCCCAGGCTGGGCCTTACTTGAGATCCTCCTGCCTCAGCTCTCCAGAGTGCTGGAATAATAAGCGTGTGCCATCATATCCAGCTGAGGCACTTTTTCTTTAGTCATTGATAAAAATCTAGAAATCTGTCCTACTATGAACATTATTGTAGAGAATTACTTTGTACTGAAGTTGGATCTTTTTTTTTTTTTTTGCTGCACCGGGGATTGAACTCACGACCTTGCACTTGCTGGGCAGGCGCTTAGACCGCTGAGCTAGATCCCCAGCCCTGGTTGGATCTTTTTTAAAGCTAGAAATTCAATAATACAACTATATATCTAACATGTAAAATTCCATTTTAAGCTTCTAATTCTAGAAAAACATTCATTTTAAACAAAAATACTTGGTTATTCTTTTTAAATTTTCATATGAATAATATATAACATTTATAGAGTTGAAGAGCAAACCAATATCTACAATACTGATGAGTAACAGAAAATATATAATATACTAGGGAGTATTGAGGTAATTATGGTAATTTTGAATGTGCCATTAAAAAATTAAGACAAATGCTATTAGATTCTTTCATTCACATTTTAACATGTATCTATTAAGCTATTATAAAAATCTTATAATCTGATGGAAGCAGAGATTGCTTACTTGAAAATATTAACTTCATACATATCAAAGTGCACCATCCTTAACTATGTAACTGCTCAAATTATACAAAGTGCTTCATGCAGTAAGTCAAAAAAGTAGCATATCATAAGGTTTATCTTATGATTAAAATTTATTTTGATAATTTGAAGACTAGTCTGTGTAGAGTTTTTTTCTCAAGGGAGTAATTCAAGCAAAAAGTTAGAAATATATAAAACACAAAAATTATGAGATTTTTTAAAAGAATATATTATAAAATGAAATAATCATTGTTTTAATAAAGACTTAATTTGTTCTCTCAAACAGACTGAAATGACAGGTATTTACATGTTTGAAACATTTCTTCAAAAATTTCCAGGACAGCAGCTTTCAGATGTTCCCCCAATCTAGGTGTTGTTCAGATAAGAAGTAAATCTTATAGAAATTTATCATCACTTCAGTGGAACTAAAGGCCCAGGTTTGCTGGGTTATCTACCACCACCACAGTCCTACTGTTGGCTTGCTGAGATCAACCAACATAGAACTGGGCTCTGTCTGCCCGCTCTGTTAACCATTGACAGCAGAGACATACTCTGAAGTGGATATTTTCTGCTTTTCTTCCTTTCCTTGATTTTTAATTTTTTTCTCTTTTTGATTGATTCTTCTTGTTTTCATACAAGTGACAACACTGTTTCTAGTTTTGTTTTGTTCTGGTCTTGTTTCTTCTTTCTTCTTCTCCTGTCTTCTTCACCAGTTTCCCAAGCTTGTATAATCTTCCTTTGTCCTCCAGCCTTGCTTTTAATCCCTTTCTCTTCTTATATTTCTCTATTTTTCCCCTAACCCCTTTTACATTTCCTCCCCCAAAGATAAAATTGCCATATTGAAGGGATATTTACTGTACACAATTTTCTGGTTTGTTTTAGATTTGGATATATTAGCTACAAATACTGTTCATATGGTTAAAGTTTGCAAATTAATAGTTACCACAGTCTGTCATTTTCAAAGGTGTGTTTGATGCTATTGCTATTTCATTACTTTAGCCAAGGTGACATAACTGTTATAATCAGTTGTTTTTCCTTGTATGCCAAGACTGAGATTGCCTGAGCAACATAAACAATACTATAGATCAGTGCCAAAGAACCAAGGGGCCAGGCCAAATAGCCAACAATTTCTTATCCCCAATAAATTAAAGAGGTACGATCTTGCAACAGACTCAAAACCCCAAAGCCAGCTATGCCTGGAAGACATCTCTGAGAAGTAGTAATTTCCTAAGGGTTCTCAATACAAGCAATAAAGATACCTACTATAAACAATGTACAAGCATCAATGCAGGAATTAAACAAGAAAGAAAGAAAGAAAGAAAGAAAGAAAGAAAGAAAGAAAGAAAAGAGATAAAGACAAAGACAAAGACAAAGAAAAAGAAAGCAAGATGCAACTCCAAACTTCCAACTTATCAAAGGTAAACATTAGAGACAATAAGATGGAACAATTCAAAAGTCACATACCTGGACTCTGTGAAGTGATAACAGCAAAAGTAACAAAATAGATGAATGAGACTCTAGAAAAAATTCAAATCATAAATAATCTGTCAGATAACTACAGAGATGGTGACCATAATGAAGGGAATGATTAGTGAATCTAGAGAAGATACACTTTAAAAAATAAAAAAAAGAGCTTAGGAAAATGATGGAAACCATGCATGTCCAACATAGGAAAGAAATGGAATCCATGAAACAAATTAAATCAGTAATTTAAAAATTCTATTGAAGTATACACAGCAGAATGACCCATTGTGAGGACAGAATGTCAGACCTAGAAGACAGGATTGCAGTTAGTGATAATGAAAAGAAAGATTTCTCAAAAATAGCAAAGGACTACAAAAAATCAATCCAACAGCTGCTAGATGATGCAAAGAATAATAACATAAGATTGATCAGAGTCAATGAAAAAGCAAGAGATACCACAAGTGACAAAAACAACAACAACAACAAAAAACCCCTGTACACAGATGTCATGGAAGAAAACTTCCCTGGTACAAAAAAAGAATTTGACACAAGATAAGTGAGGCACTTAGAGCTCTAATTACCCATCATAAAAAAGAAATTTACCCCAAGGCATATAATAGGATTCTAGAAATTCAACATGAGAACAGAATACTAAAAGCTGTTAGAGAAAAGAAACAAATCAAAAAGCCCATCAGAATTATAACTGACTTCTCAACACAAACCCTTAAGGAGAGGTTGGAGTGAAGTATTTCAAGCCCTAAAAGAAAACAGTCTCCAACCCAGATTAATGTACCCTGCAAAACCATCTTCCAAAATTGATGGAGAAATAAGATACTTCCATGACAAAAAACACCTGAGGAAATTCATGGCCACCAAACCAGTACTCCAAAATGTTTTGAAGGAGATTCTAGAAAGAGATAACACAGATGACAACTCCATGAATCCCAAGAGAATGAATTTACCAGACAGGGCAAACAATTAAACAGAGGGGAAAAAAAGGAAACCAACAACAGGGATAAAATCAGACAAGGATAAGTCAGCACATATCAATTGCAACCATCAATGTAAATGGTCTGAATTCACCAATCAAAACAAAACACACTGGCAGAATGGATCAAGAAACAAGATCCAACAATATGCTGCATACAAGAAACACATTTAACTCAAAAAGAAATTCATAGACATAAAGTCAAAGGATGGAAAATAACACTCCATCTGACAGGAACCCGGAAAAAATCAGGGGTAGCTATTCTATTTGTAGACAAAGTAGATTTCAAGCCAACACTGATGAAGAGAAACAAAAAAGGTCACTACATCCTTGTTAAGGGAACAAATGAAGAGGAAGAGATAGCAATCATGAATATATATGCACCAAATACCACCACACCCAACTATATAAAAAATTATCAATGGATATGAAAAATAAATAAGAACTAATACAACTGTAATGTGGAACCTTAATACCACACTGTCACAAACAGAAAGATCAACTAGACAAAAAAAAAATCAATGAAGAAATATCAGAAAGGAGCCAAATTTTTGAAAAAATGGAATTAGTAGATGTCTACAGTGTTTCACTCCAAAACACCAGAATACACATTCTTCTCAGCTGCACATGAGACACTCTTCAAAATAGGACACACACTAGCTCATAGAAGATGCTTAAGTAGATGCAAAGAAACTGAAATTATCCCATGTATATTATCAAACTATAGCACAATGAAATCAGAAATTCATGGCAAAAAAAATCACAAAAGCTTTATAAACACATGGAAATTAAATAATACCCTCTGCTTGAACAACCAATGAGTCACAGATGCAATTAAAGAAGAAATTAAACAGTATCTACAATTAAACAATAATGCCAATAAAACATACCAGAACTTATGGAATGCAATAAATGCTGTTCTATAATGGAAATTTATAGCTATAAATTCCCACATCAGAAAAACAGAATGAGCTGAAATAAAATAACCTAATGTTGAACCTCAAGGTTCTTGAAAAAAAAAGAGCAAGTGAAGCCCAAAGCTTGTATGAGGGAGGAAATTATAAAGATTAGAGTGTGTCGTAATCAGGGGTTGTAAGAAGAACAATTACATATAGGACACATAATTTATAGTATTATTTATAATGCTCACCCAAGGAGTTAAATATAAAGAAAGTGCAGTAAATCTGTCCATAACACTAGAGACCTAGAAAAATCAGTGAAGGACCTGGATCCTATGGTAATAACCTGCATAAATTCAGCTGAAAACCCAGAGCCCAAGACAATGACCCATGTAAGTCTATCCCACAGATCTTCACTGGGAAGGTCCAAAGGTCAGTGGTGGAAGCTAGAAAGTCTGTGCCAGCAGGGTGAAGGATCTGTGACAACAGGCTGAGGGTTCTGTACTGGAGCCAAGAAGTAATGCTCAAAGTAAGGACCAGAGCTCCCCTGAAAAGTATCATAGTCATCCTCAGTAACAATGAGGTTCCAAGCTCCTCTGATGATGAGAACAGCTGAGTACATATCAGGAAGCCAGTGCGACAAACTTCTCCTGGTGATTAAACAGCACACATCTTCCCCTCCAGAGCCAGGAAGCAATGCTCAAAGTAAGGACCAAAACTACCCCAAAGTGAACTGCAGCTATTTTTAGCAACAAGGTCCTGAGCTCCACTGATGATAACAGCTGAGTTCATATCAGAGTAGCCAGCATAACAAGCTCCTTCAGGAGAACCAATGACCCCAAACAAGAACACTTAGGAGAACCCATAGTGCTACTCCTCTCCAGGACTCCTTTTTACGCTGGCAACAGTCCTCAAGTGGGCCATCCATGCTCAGCACCATGCTGATTAAGTCGACCACCAGTTACCAATCCACTACAGAGCAGAAAGTAATGCAGTGGAGACTAAGAAAACATTATAACAAATCAATGAAAGAAAGAGTTGGTTCTTTGAAAGATCAAATAAAATTGACAAACCCTTAGACAATGTCATCAAAAAAGGAAAGAAAAGACTCAAATTCATGCAATTAGGAATGAAAAGGGTACAATCAAAACGAACCCTGCAGAAATTCAGATGATCATTAATACCTACTTCAAGAACCTGTATTCTAATAAGATGGAAAACACAGAAGACACGGACAGATTCCTAAATACATAAGAATTACCAAAGCTGAATCACGGAGATATAAAAATTCTAAATGACTCAGTCAATAAGCAGTTGGTGAAATTGCAGCTGCAATTAAAAACCTACCAACAAAGAAAAGCCTAGGTCCTGACAGATTCTTTGCTGAATTGTACAAGAAATTTACACAAGATCTAATGCCAGTATTTCTCAAACTCTTTAATGAATGTGAAAGGGAAACAATACCCCCAAATTTGTTCCTGGAAGCAAGAATTATCTTGATACCAAAACCAGAGAAGGATTCAACCAAAAAAGAGAGGTACAGGCTAATCTCCTTAATTAACATAGATGCAAAAATCCTCAATAAGATACTGGCAAACAGAATGCAGCAAATTAAGAAGATTACATATCATGACCAAGTAGAATTCATCCCAGGGATACAGGGATGGTTCAACATATGTAAATCAATAAACGTAATACACCATATCAACAGAGCCAAGGCAGAAAAAGCATTTGACAAAGTAGAACACCCATTCATGATAAAAAAAAAAATCCTACAGAAAATTGGAATGGATGGTCTTTACCTCAATCTGATAAAAGCCATCTATGACAAACCAACAGTCAACATCATACTAAATGAATAAAAACTGAAAGCTTTTACTCTAAAATCAGGAACAAGATAAGGATGTCCACTATCACCATTTGTATTCAATATAGTTCTGGAAACACTAGCCAGAACAATTAGACAAGAGAAAGAAGTGAAAGGAATAAGCATAGTAAATGAAGAAGTTAAATTATCAATATTTGCAGATGACATGATTCTCAATACAGAAGGCCCCCAAAACTCCAAGGTTTCTAGATTTAATAAGCAAATTCAGTAGCATAGATGGATACAAAGTCAACACTCAAAAATCAAAAGCATTCATGTACACAAGTAACAAACTCACTGAGAGAAATTAGGGAAACAATAGCACCCCCAAAAAAGAAATACCTTGGAATCAATCTAATGAAGGAAGTAAAAGACCTTTACATTTAAAACTATAGTACTCTGAAAAAGATCAAAGAGGATATCAGAAAATGGAAAATACTCTTATGGTTAATACATTGTGTCAACTTGAGAAATTTAAAATTTAACTGAGAGGCTCAGCAGGGAGCCAGGGTTCTTACTTTGTAAATGTCCTCATCCTGTGCAAAGGAGGGCAAGGACATTTTGTGAGTGTTACACCCACCCT
>RJWT010018040.1:0-19004 GCA_004365215.1 Cuniculus paca
AGTCCCTCAGCTATTTCTCTGCTAACCTGTCTTCTCTTGCAGCCTCCCCCTTTCTCCTTGCTCCCCTCCCCTTCTTTTTCTTCCTCCTTCCCTCCCTCTCTTCCTCCTGAAATCCTGCACATTTTAAAACTTTCGTTTCTAAATTTCCTTCCTGAGCAACCTCTTTTCACTGAATTCTTCTTCCTAAGTCACTCCCTGAGCTACTCTTTTCCAATAACTTATTAACATAGGCTGTTGAAAAACCTTTTATTCTTTATATATAAGATATAATTTTTGACTCTACATGTCTAATAAGAGGAATCTTTGCAAAACATGGCAAAGTGAAAGGAATAAAATGAAAAACTAGTTACCCCTTTAGAATGCTTCATACCTATGATCTCTGTATCTATTTAAAATGTGTAATTTTTGCACTATTTTATGACAAAACACAAAAAGGTATACAGTATATTTCTCTACGCAGCCAAGTGTTCTTTTAACGTCTGATCACCAAATAGCATAAACCAGTGGTGGTGAACCTATGGACCATGTGTCCCAGCGGACATGCAGAGTTCTCTCTTTCAGCTTGCGAGCCAAGTGGCTCCAGCAATAGAGCACTGGATATTCAGGTTTGAATGCAGTGTTGGCACTTTGTGATAAATAAGTGGGTTTTGGGTTGCAGTTTGGGCACTGGGTCTCTAAAAGGTTTGCCATCACTGGCACATCATTTACATAATTAGGCCCTTGTTGATGGATTTAATTGCTTTTTAGTTTTTCTATATTATAAACAATGCTGTAGTGCACTTCTTTGCATGCTCATATCTCTGATGGTTGCTTTAGAATAAATAATTAAGAGTGTTCTGGGTGCACAGAGGCAGGATGTGAGTGTGATTAAAGCTGAAGCCAACTCTGAATGACAGGCAAAGGGATTCTCTCCCTTGGGTGTTTAACACTGACACTTGGTCCAGTTTTTCACTTGGATCTTGCTCTGATAATACTGTCTCAGTTGAAAGTCACCAGCTAGATCATTGTCCCTTGTCTCTGTGGAAACCTTGGTGAAAGACCAGAAAATGTGGGCATTTGAAGATCAATCCTAGAAATAGCAGAAAGGCAAGATGCAGCTCAGTACCTAATCTAAGTGCAAAATAAATTATTCAGTGGCCATCATTACTCTTTTTACATGACCACACAACACATACCTGTCACTGATACAAAAGCATGGCAAGATGAAAACCAAAGGCTCATGGCCCTCCCAGAGTCTCAGCCCCACAGATTCATAGTGAAGAAAGCCACCACTCAGTTCAGACATCTGACCACCAGAAAAGAGAAATCTTTGGAGATAGTGCACATATAGTCACTTTAAAAAACTGTTGTTGAAATTTGAATTCTTGCCTTGCACAATGTATTCACTTATCTAGTAAAAACTCCTACTGTCTAAAAACTCTCACTCTTGGTTTTTGAAAGTACCCTTTTGAATGACAGAATACCAGCTGGAATCTCTGGGTTGAACTAAGCGGTAAACACATCACAGTGTCACCACTTTTAGTCCACATCCAGCTGCTGGAGAGGCACAGCTTATAGGTTTGTCATCATCTATTTGCAACTATTGGAGAGGGGCAGCAGGATGAGCAGTATGATCAGGCAAGCTTTGTGATGGACATTTTAGAAGTTGTGGAAGGTCCCCAGCAAACTCCAGTTTCATTCTACTTGGGCTCATGTTCAGGGAGCAGATATTCTTTTGAAACACAGAGTATTTTGCAGTTCCTCTTTAAAGAAATGCTATCATTCCACTCTTTGTGACCAGGAGAACAATACTGCTTGTGTGTTCAAACCACTTGGAGCATTCACGCACTGTTTCTTTAGAAGGATTTGCTTTCCAAAGTTGAACTTTCAGAACTCAGAACACCTTATCACACTTTCACAAGCTTTCTCTCTGGAAATGGAAAAAGAAGGGGGGCAGTCTGTTCGGACTTGTGCCAGTTAAATCCGATCTCTCCAGGGATTTGTTTTTCTTCTGGCGTCAGATTAGATGTTCAAATCAAGCAGTGTTTGAGGACGGAGGGGGCATGTCCATGGGATTCTTGGGGAGGCTAATCCCGAAACAGCGGCACATTCCAAGGGGCTAATCTGCCCAAGTTCATTGCTTACTTGAAACGTCTCTCGGGGGAAGAGCCGGGCAAGTGACTTTTTTTCCAGTGGGCGGTCATAAGACCATTATTAACAGGATGACCAGCCCTGACTACAGCAAAATGAAAGCAACAAGAGCCACTCTGGGGACTGCCTTTGCCACCAGCCAGAGTCAGTGCACAGGTAAAGTGATTTCAGCTAACTTTTCTCTTGTTTGACTTCTGAATGTTGGATCTGGGAATCTGGAGGAAAACCAAAGGAATGCCCAGAGGGATGTTGAGAGAAAGCAAAAGACAAAAATGAATATCGGCATTAAGCCCTTTTGAGTCTTGGTATTCTGCTCTAAAGGAGAGAGGGTATCTACTTCAAACGGGAAAATGTGACAATGAGAAGTATGAATTTTTCCTTGTAATTTGTTTCTATAAGTGTATATACTTTTTTAAAAAAAAATTTTGCAATTAATGGTTCTGGAGATTTCCTTTTGTTAAGTTGCTCTGCATAAAAGTGAATTACAGTAGCACTTTCCAAGGCTTTCTCAAGAGGGATTTAATGCATCGTCTATGTACATCCTCATAAGCCTTTGCTTCCTGGGAAAGGTCTTGATTCTGTGTCAGTGGGGAGTGCCTAGGAGGGAGATTTGAGGCATTTGGGGTCTAAGGTTGGTAGCAAAATCTTGGTGCAAAAGAATTGAAACCTGTTTAAATGAAATGACTTCTTTTTTAAGGCAATATTTACAGGGTTTTTTTTGGTGTCTATTATTCTGATTCTTTGTTGACTGTACATTTAATTTCAAAATTTGTGCTTGCTTTGTTCTTTATACTTTGTTCAAAATGCAGATGGCCTCGTTTTTGTTTTAAATAAGTTATGCTGTAATTATTAGCCTTTGAAAGAACACTTCCCTGTTACATATCACACATGGCTGATGATGCAGAAAGACAAGAAAGAAAATAACCCTTCACAGATGCAGCCGTGGTTATGTGACCCTCCTACCTTCTCAAAAGTGATTTTTTTTTTAGGAATGATGCTTTCTTTTTCTAAAAGTACATGAGAATTCCAAAAAAAAATTTTAAAAGATATTTGGACAAACAGTCTATTGAAGTTTTGTGTTAGAAGATAATTAAAGGTCAGCTAGAAACGGCATGTCAGAATTATTTCATGCTTTCTAGCAACAAGGATAATCATTCTGCACTAATTTAGCTGGATGTTGAAGCAAAATATAAAGCTTCATGCAGAGTAATTCAAAGCCTTTGAACAAAAGAAAAGAATTAGTTTAGGGAACAAGTAAAACTATGATTATACATCAAATACATCCTCTCTAAGAAAATAATTTTAAAAATCTAATATTGATTCACACTAAAGACCAGAATAAAAGCACAATAAAGCAAACCTCACAATATAGCATAATGAATTATACATAATATTTTGTGGAATTCCTAATTCATGTGCTTTATATGCATTTCTTCTCTATTATACTTTTCTTCTCAAAGAACAAACAGAAAGAATCCAATTCATTTATGAATAATGAGATCTTTCACCTTCATTTCTTTCCCAATTATCTGTGCCTTGGAAAGAGAAATGGTTAATTTGCTAATGATAAGAAATAAAAACCGATTCTCTATCCTTTTGCTAACAGTAAAGTAACATTTTACCTTTGGGAAAAATTAAGTCACTAAACTCCAGTCAAGTTAACTTATTTTACACTGAAAAGCAAACAAGTTGGAAATCCATATGTAGTAGTTCTTGCCACATGCCATTTTACTAAAGCTTCCAGAACCTTCCAAATTGAAACAAGGACCCATGAGTGAAATAATGAAGGTGCCCCTGAAGTCTAATTCATCTGTCATGGTCCCAAATTCTTGGGGTAGGAATCCCATTGTGAATTCATTTCTTTCCTGTAGCTTTGATAATAACATCATCTCACCCCTTCTTTTACTTTCTAATTCTCTCAAGTCTTCCTACTGTCCCACGCTCATCCTCTACACCAAGAAGAGAGGAAAAATATAGCTTAGTGTTCATGACTCTGCATATGAAGACAGGGAGGGAAAATGAGAATGCAAAGGGTACAAGCGGGAACTGGTTCCAGACAGGCCCTTGGAAGCCCAGCTCTGTCCACATACCAGGCTCACCCAGGCATACTTGATAGCACTGCGAATAGCAGGGACATTCAATATCAATCATCTCTCTTTTAGAGAAGCAGTTTAGCTGAATGGGTAAGAGTGTTAGGTTGCTTATATTCAAATCCTGGATTTAAATAAAACTCCATGGATGCCTCAGTTTCTTCACTGGTAAAATGGTTATAATAGCAATACTTCCCTCATAGTTCTTCAAGGGTCTGTGGAGATAGGGCGTACATGATGCAATGTCACGGACATTAGGAGCCTTAATAAATGTCAGCCCCTGTTTTTACCCATTGAGCTCCTACTATGTGTCAGGTAGTTTATCTGAATTATCTGGCTTGTTCAGCACAAAATTCTCCCAAGTAGCTATGATGATCCCCATATTATAGAAGAGGTTCACAGAAATTAAATAGCTTATACCTGATTAGTGGTCCATCAGGTTCTCTGTGCTCTTCAACACGAAGGGACATCAGTCTAGGTCATTGCAAAAGGAATTTCATAGAACCCTCATCTGAACATTCATATGTTCTCTCAGTATTGGAATCAAGCCAGGATTAGTCCATTTTTCTGAAATGAAAGCATGATACCCAAAACATAATGATGACAACACTGTATGTCAGGCATTACTGCTGTGCCCATTTCATAGATAAGAACTGAGTGTCAAAGGACTCACATGACTTTGTCCATGTTGCAGAGTACTATTCATTCCACTTTCTTCTCATTGCCCACTCACTTCTGTACCCACAATACTGTTTCTGTTTTTCCGACTTCCTCAGGAGTTGGATTGATCAATACTCCCTGAAATTCCTGTATGTTATCCTTCTGAAGTCTGGCCAAGATGGGCCACAATAAGCAAAAACAGAGGACATTCTTCCTTTTCTGATCCCAGAGGTGTAGAGAAAGTGGGTCTTAAATGTCCAGTCAGAAAGATTTTCCATCTTTCTGCCAACAGATATTATCAAGGTATTCTGTGTCCAGGGAAAACCATGGCATCTACAGAGTTTAATTTACAGGTTTTTGACAAAGATAAAGATTGGTTATCTTTGCCGCTAAGCTCATTTCTGTTGCAAAGATGGAGCCACTAGCTTCTAAGAAGAAAAATCTTTGAGAATAGACTTCTTTTCCTGTCCACCTCACAGACATAACTGAAGGTATCACCTTTGCGGCCGAGAGTGCAGGGGGTCCCCTCAACCTGTAGATCTGAGGTGACCCAGGTGCTGTCCTTATGCAGAGAGTACATGAACACCCGGCAGTGTGTGATCAATTGTGACCATCACTGGATTAGGATGCAATTCCTCAGGAGCCCTCAATTATCCTTCATGCTGCCGCTCATAAAATGTGCATTGTCCCAAGTATTGAAGAAGTACTGCTATCAGTGCCACATATTTGCATAGACTTTGTAAGATTAAAGTTTGAGGACAAACCAGAACTTGGCTCATCTTGTACAGATATTTGAGTTACTGGCAAAGTCTACTCTAATTACAACAAACAAATGGAGCCTCCTTAAGAGTTAACAGCCGTTAAAAAAAAAAGTTAACAGCTGTGATGGGGACAAGCCAAGTAAACAGCCAACTCATTGTGCTTTCACCCTATATATTTTAAGAGTGTGAACTTAGAACAGATACTGGAAGATGACGACACATAAAAATAACATTTTGTGTTCTAGCAATTTCCATCTTTGCTACTTAGGGAAATTTCTGAGCAGCTTATTGGAGTTCATTTCTTTATTTCAAACTGCTGGTAAAAAAAAAAGGTAAAGGGATATAGCATGGACACTCCTTTTGGAACAAAGATCCGACAGTTCCTATAGTTTGCTGTAACATCATCCTTTGTGCATCTGGAAACCCACTCTTGACAGCAGGACTTTTGGATGGACAGTCCTGCCAATGCCCATTCTAAGAAGCTGCTATTTGTTGTGTACTTAAAAGCATGTAGGATGCAAGGAAATAAAAAGTGCTACCTACCTTCCCAAGGCATCATCTGTAAAATTTGGTAGTGTGATAAGAAATTCATCTTCCACATCCATCTCTCTCTCTCTCTCTCTCTTTCTTTCTTTCTTTCTTTCTTTCTTCTCTCCTTTGTATTTAAGAACTGCTAATTTAGAATTGAGCATGAAGGTTGACTAGGACTTGTAGTTATGCAATTTGCCTACCATTGTTCTTTCCTTCATAAAGGGAAATCTAACGGAATCATTAGCCATGAAAATGTTATGCTTATTCAGGTGTGTCTCTGCCTACCGCTGAATATTTTTTTTCTGCCAGCGACAAATAGAATGTTCTATACTTCCAGATTCATTTTGTCTCCAAATAGCATTGTCTTTCCTTCAAAAGTCATTATGTGTTTAGATGTTCCATCACTAAAAACATGGTTCCATGTTTTTTCAGCATGGCTGTTTTAATTTTCAATATTATACTGTTAACCCAATTATCGGTTCTAGAAATCATTGATTTCATTATATGTAACCTTTATGAAATAACTATAACTTCATTTTAGCTGATGATACACTAATCTATTATGTGATGATGAAATTTTGCTTTCTAATTAAAACTATTTAAAGGTTATATTAATCTTCTTTTTTTCTGTCTCTCTTTCAGGCTCAGAAATCCTGGATAGAAAGAGCATTTTATAAAAGAGAATGTGTTCACATCATACCCAGCACCAAAGACCCCCATAGGTAACCTTGCTGTCTGTAATTTATCAAGCTATGAAGTCATAATTACAGGGACAGACTATCATAGTAATCACTACCTGTTGTACAGGATCCATTGCCAATCAAGGGCTCTTTTTATTGTTGGACATTTTTGAAGTAGCCCTTTTTTGTGGTACTGGAGAAAGAGCCCAAGGAATGCTGAGCTATATCACTAACTCTTTATTTTTCTATTCTGAGAGAGGGTCCTGCTAAGTTGCTTATTCCACCTCAAATTAAATTTGTGATTCCCCTGCCTCAGCAGCTAGGACTATAGGTGTGTGCCACGCCCCCCAGCCCTAAAGCAATCATTCATACAACTGTATTACATGAAGCCATACACCTGCCGTTAATTCTTAGTCTAGGAGTCTGTACAAATAGCTGATATACACCATTGCAGAGAAACCAATCTCTGCATATAACACCTGGCTACACTTTTTTTTTTGTTATGTTAACTGGTTTTTTCTTCCAAACATGTGCTCTATTCTAGCGGACAGGTACTTTTAAATAAGAGACTCCTGGAAAATTACCAACGAGACTGTTATCCGATTACTCCACGTTATTTTTTGGTGGTACTGGAGATTGAATCCATGGTTCCAGTGGCCTTTGCACTGAGCTATTTCGCTGTCCCTAGAAGAAATCTTGCTAAATTCCCCAGGCTGGGCCAGAACCTGACATCTTCCTGCCTCAGTCTCCCAGAGTACTGGGATTATAGGCATGTACCACCACATTTGACTTCCTCAGCACATTTTTACATGCTTACTTACCTTCCTGAAGCTCAACAGTGTACAAGATGGGAAGCATTTGAGTTGAAATACAAGAGGTAGTTAAAATATATGGTAAATATTTCAATTTAAAAATTTTATTGCTGTGAAAGACACATTTGCCATTAATTTCCATCAAAATATCCCCCCTCATGTTGAATACACATCCTATCATTCTTGCCACTTTATAAAGCGTTTCTGTAAGTCTTGTTTCATGAGTGATTATACAAGGTATGATCAAATACATGGTGAAGGTTACTGCCAGGTGCCATCTGCTAAAAAGACAGGCTTGCAAAGACATCGAAGAATGTCCTCATCCACCTTATTCACCAAATCTGGGGCTATGAGGCTTAGGACTCTTCCCCATAGCCAAAATCACTGTGAAAGGTAAACACTTTCAGTTGATTTAGGACATCAAGGGAGCCACAACACTCAACCAAAGACATAAAAGAGGACTTCCAGAATAGCTTCAGAAAGTGGCAAGAACAAGCTGGGCGTGGTGATGCATGCCTGTAATCCCAGCACTAGGGAGGCTGAGGCAGGAGAATCGCTGTGAGTTTGAGGCCAGCCTGGGCCACAAAGTGAGTTCAAGGCCAGTCTGAACTGCATAGTGAAACTGTCTCAAAAAAGACCAAAAAAAAAATGGCATAACTATATTCAAAATAAAGGGGAGTATTTTGATGTGGTTTAATGCCAACGAGTCTTCTGTGATAATTTTTTTAATTTAAAAATTCACTGTATTTGTCAGTCATACATCATAACACATCTGTGTCTGCAAATGCCATTATGAACAGGCAATTTAATACAGCAGTTTAAAATATAGATTACACAGTCACAGAGACTAACTGTATAACCTTGGAAAAATTACCCAACCTTCAAAACTACAATGCTTTCTCATAAAATGGATGCTAAATTATTAGCGTTCCATAAACAGCAGCTTTGCACTATAAATGTTATTCCTAATAATTGTGATAATAGTGGCAATAATGTATGTAGACATTTTCATGATAGAAGGTGCAAATTTTCAGTTTTCAAATACCTTGTGAATTTTTTTATTGTTTCTTCAGGAACACTTAAGCCTGCACATTTTTATTTTCAGAATTGGATATTTGACAGTGAATGTCAACCGGGGACAGACAAGTTATATTTTGACTCACACATAAGTGAAATTCCTTATTTCAATGTGCACATTAAAATCCTTCCCTCAAAGCTCTTTAGTGTCCTTCAGGCAAGACCTGATAGATGTGAGAGGAGTGAGCAGAAAAATCTAGAGAACTTCGGCTCACCGGTGCCCTCTCCCGGACAATATCCTAGGTGCCAAAAGTGTGGATGAGGAAGAGCAGGAGGCGCGCTGTAGCTTAAACAGTTAAAAGAAGGTGGGGACAGACAAGGAACAAAGGAGATTTGTGCTCCGTATAAAACCTAACTCACCATTCACCTCATACAGCCACACCGGGATTTCACCTAATAAGCGAGCGAAGTTAGTCCATATGGGTAGAGGTTGCCTTATGTGTGTATTGCCGTGGCGGCCAGTCCGAGGGGTTCACTCTAACCTCTTACGTTACAGGTGTTGCTGTGGGCGTCTGATAGGCCAGCATGTGGGACTCACTCCCAGTATCTCTGTGCTTCAGAATGAGAAAAACGAAAGTCGTCTCTCCCGAAATGACATCCAGTCTGAGAAGTGGTCCATCAGCAAACACACTCAGCTCAGCCCAACAGATGCTTTTGGGACCATCGAGTTCCAAGGAGGCGGCCATTCCAACAAAGCCATGGTAAACAGAGAGGCAGTCAGACCCTTTGCAACGCTGTCTTATACCCTGCAGAGCCGTGACTAAGCTCTGGGATTTAGACTTGGGGCCTAGTTTCAACCCTGTCGCTTCCTGAAGGGGTGGCTGATTCTAATTTTGCCCCTGTTTTTCTTACCTCTTACTCTGTAAAGTAGGGGAAGGTAAATGTTTCTCCTGGGATTTTTAAAGTAAGGCTGAACTCAGACACAGTAACTATTATTAGTAATAATGAAACATATAACTTTCTATTATTTTTATTCTCGACGAATGTGTATTAATTGTAATATGAAAGGGGTTTAGTGTGATAGTCACACAAACACACATAGAGTGCGCTGATAAAATCCAATCTCCCTTTACTCATCTTCCCTACCACACACATGCTCCCTACCCTCTGTGAATCACTATTCTGAATATGTGGTATTTGTCTTACTTTATCTGGATTATTTTCTATAGTTATTCACTATTATGTTCTTTTCTATCTATGTCTCATCCATTTTGATGTTTTCTAAACGTGCCCCACCACCACCACCACCTTGCTGAAAACTTGTGTTCCCTTTAGGTTTCTGTTTTCTTCTATTAGTAACAAGCATTCCTCCTTTTTCAAGGCAGAAGTGGTCATCCCAGCCTATTTCCTTCCTTGTTCTAACAGAGATCTCACCATCCACAGAGTCCTTTTTCCCCAAGAGCAGCATTGAATAACATTCTCAATAGATAGTTGCATACAAAAAGCACTTTTTAAAAAGGTTTTAGAAAAAATACAAATTTTATTTCTAAGAGCCATCACTTCCAAATTTCTGCTTTCATAGTGGTTCATTACCTGCTTGGCTGACTGATTTTGCAAGCAGTATAGCATGTGTTCTGAAAATTCTAGAAATGTTTTAGTATAAGCAACTTGCTTCCAACTGTGCACAGAGGGTTAGCTGAGGGCAGAGTAATTGGTGGGGACTTGTCTGAGGCACAGCCTAGAGTATTTTGCGTTTGAAGAGGAAATTCTGCTGAGAGATGCATTCTGCAAAATTCAAGAGCAGTCACCTCCTACCCATTACAGTTTCCAAATGAAGCCACCTCTCTTTTTTTCTCTCTCTTCCCCCTTTTTTTGTCCTCTCCCATCTTGCCCCACTGCAATAATCTCTTTACTGAGAATGGTTGACTGATCTCACAGATCTTCCCTACAAAAATTAATTTTGAGCTATAGATTCAATTAAAACCAAGTCTGAGACATACATTGGAAAGAAAATGGTGCTCTCTAACCTCTTGGGAAAATAAAGACTAGGTTAGTCTTGTCCAGTACGAACTAAGGAAAATAGACATTGTGAATTTCCTCATCCACTTAAGGGAGGTTCTTGCCCACACAAAATCATTAAGTTTCCCCAACTTGGGACAGTTCTTGTGTACAGCACAGGACTGAACCACAGACAGTGTGGATCCTCAGGAAATGCATTATAAAAGCCATGTAAGATGTCCCTGTGAGGAAAGTGATGTAAGTGAAGCAGTGGGTGACAGGAGAATGATGACAATGGAGTGGGTCAATCTCTGCCTTCACCGGGTACTTGAATGGTACCTGCACATCTGTGCTTCTAGCCCAGTAGGCATGTGGCCAGCATCTGCCCATTTCCCCTGTTAATATTCAGTGTCACAATGGAGTGTGTATGCACTTGTACGTACGAGTGTCCTTCTAAGCCAACAAGTTGAAAGTCTCTAAATGCCACAAGGTTGCCATTGTCTAAACATGCATTCATCTCTCTTTTGGGGACTGACCTCAGATAATTCATAAGTCTCTAAAGAAAAGCAGTTTACATATTTACCAAATGATGTCTTGACAGAAAACTAATCTCCAGTATCCATGATCCATAAAACTTAAGAGTTTAATCACAAATAACTTTTGCCAGTTTTTAAAAGTCTAACACTGTGGAGTTCTGTACAGAAAGGAAATCAGTCCTCCCTCCTATGGCCAGCAGCCCCAACCCTCAGTAGAGGGTGACCTCTGACCCCAAGGTTTTGCACCCCATCAGTACCCAAGGTGGTTGACCTCCCCACCAGTGCCCACAAAACACACTGTGACATTATGGCCCCGAGGCAGAGATGGCTGCTTCACGTCCTTGCATTGAAATCCTCATAGGTCCAGCCTGTGGAGGCATCAAGGAGGTGAGACCAGAGACCTTTTGGGAGCAAAGGCTCCCTCCCCCCACACATGCACCTCTGTCCCATCAGACTTCACTATAAAACTATCAAGCATTTCAAGACAAAAGTGCAGACTCACAAGCAGCAAACCTTGACCACTGCCCTTCTGAGCTGTGTGACTGCTGGTCACGCCCCCATGACACTGGCTCTGAGGTTACAGCTGCCCTGAGTGGGCTTAGCATGATCACTACAGGGCAACTCTTTCTTTCTGATCCAGATCAGCCAAATGGAGTCCAGGTTTCCTTTTATTACTCCTGAATTTTTAACAAATGGAAGTCCTAGTTTTTTGTTCCATCATAAATGAAAATTTGGTCCCCTTAGAAGATTTGCCCTTGGAAGGCAGCCATGCTAACCACTATACCACCAGCGCCTCTGTGCCTTGCCCTTGAACTCTTCTGATTCTCCTGTTTACAAAAAAGAAGTGGATTTGTCCCCACTAGGCCAAGACCTTGGCCTTTATCACCTCCCACCCTCATGAGCAAACCAGTGTGCAGCAGAGACAGGGAAATCAGGCAGCCCCTGCCTCTGAAGGCATGCTAGTGTGCACAGGCAGAGCAGGGCTAATTCTCCAGGACTGCAGAGAGGCAGACAACTAACTCAGCACCTTTGGGTCCGTGCTTCTTTGAAAAGCATACCCAAAAGTTAAAATGCTTTTTAATAAAGTGGTCAAAAAACTCTAGAGGCATATATATTTTTATTAATTTTTCAAGTATGATACAGTGTTAACTTTTTCCCTCAAGGTAACCCAGGATGAAGCCCTTGGGTCTTCAAAATACTAAGGTAGTCTGCACACCTTGGGGCAGTCTGCGGAGTCTTGGCGGCTATCGTGGATGGAAAAGATCCATTACTAAAATGTCACAGGTCATGTGGCAGCCATATCTCTGCTCAGGGATGCTATAAATCTGTCTTACAACACACACAGAATAGGAATCTATCACAGACCTTTCTTTAGCTATCAGATATTCTTGAGAGACTGGATGTAGTGTTTATCAACTTAGAGGCTCAGAGTAACCCATGAGACTGATAGACGCCCATATCCAAGACTCGCTTCCAGAATCTCATTTCTTAGTATGGGATAGAATGTGGGAAACCTGTGGTGTTTTTTGTTTGTTTGTTTCGTTTTTTTTCAAATTTACCAAGGTTATTCCACTGTTCTTCCAGGCTACAAAAGTCTTAATTAATCCCAGTGCCTCTACCTGTGTGACACATAAGGTAACTGAGCCCTGAAAAATCAAATTATTTTCCCAGAGTCACACAATCACTTAATGACAAGTCCTCAAATCCACCTTTCCAAGGGCCCCTTTTTGTTGTTTGATCTGTACCATGTGTGCTTGTACAGGTACAGTGAATGTTTTGTTTGGGAAGATATATGTGTGGAATGACAGGAAGCTAATTACTGTTTTGTTTCTAGTAAGGGTTTTATAAGGGTTTTGAAAACTTTGACACATTATAAAATCCCTATTATTTAATGAGGTTAAACTCAAAAGCTATCAGCAGGACGAGGTCTTTGTAAAATTACATCCTAGGTTGATAGAACCATTTTCTGAGTCCTTCCAAATGCTTGGTGGCATGCAGCCCTCAATTCTCAGGCTTGACAGGCCTCAGCAAAATAGCAATAAAGCCAGCACTTTTCAGAGACAAATTGACCTAGGAAGGAGACATTCAAAACTGACAATGAGCAAAGGATTCTGGCTTCCTTCTCAGTACCAAGCTGTATCTCATGAGATTGGAAGCCCAAAGTAGCCAGTGCTGGACTACCAGAGGGGCTGGCAGCTCATTAGGACAACTCATAGCTTTCAAAACCTGCCTTTGAGAACCATCATAAGATGGGCCATCAGCAGCCATCGTGTGGTTTCTCAAAGACTCATCTTTATCTAGGGCTCCCTAGGTTATTTCCTGAGCTTGATTACAGACTATCTTATTTGCTTACTAATCATCTCTTCAATTAATGCTGAGCCAACTGGTGGACCAAGTACATGCAGCCTAATTAAGGATGTGTGTTTAAACCTCTCAAGTCATCGCATAATTCTTTTCAGGTTTTCCCTTGCTAAGATCAGGTTGAGCCCCTTATTATGGTTTTCATATTATTTAGATAATTATTCCTATCCTTTATTTTCACACTTGGAGCGCTAATGATTGAGTTTGCCAAGATAAAAGGCTTATTCTCTGAGCAGTGGGGGTGCAGGTGGGGCACTGAAGAGGGAGAGGAGGCTGTCAGAAGCAAGGCATTTATAACCTTATACCATCCTCCTAATGTGCCTGGGGGATTGGATTTGAGGTTTTAAAAAGTGTCATCATGTAAATTTGACCTGGGAATCATTGACTGACACACACAAATAGGAAATTAAAATGAATCCCAAGTCACAAAAAATAAAAAATAAAAAATAAAATGAATCCCTCTTCTCCCAAAAAAAAAGAAAAGGAAAGAATCTAATCACTAGACTAGTAGCCCAATAGTTTTACTAAAGCAGAAGGTCTGTGAGAGGTTTTGTAATTGCTCCATTGATTTCCGGCTTCCACCTTAGATTCTCAAGGCTACCAAACCGGCAATACCTTCAGATGGTCTTTTTTTAAACTGAGACTAAAACTAGACTATATCCTGTTTATTTCCAGTCCTAACCTAAGATCTATAGAGAAGGAAAAACCAGTCAGCCAAGAAACCATCCCATCTCCTTGTGTCTAGGTTTTATGCTAAATAACTCTGGCAGAAAATTCGCTGAGTACTACCTGTGAACTATTCATATGCTTGGTGAAGTTCTAAATTATTTCTTAATCTTCAGGCTTCAGTTATCATCATCTATCCCTTATATAAGCCCTGATACCTAACACTGAGAAGTCGCTAAAAGAATATGGCATTTTCACTTCCAAAGCTTTGTCGGTCATCAAATTTAGTAACAGAATGCTATTCCAGATACTTCCTTTCTAGGGAGATTGTGTATCTATTAAACTATCATAAACATTACTGCAAAACAAAAGGCTCCATGGAGTTAGAAAGTTGTTATCAGTAGAATTATTCAACAGTCTGATGCAACATACTCTGCTTGACCACAGTTTTGATTATAAGTGTCCCTTTTAAATGTGGCTATGAATATTTAGGAAACAAAATGATGCTTATCATATTTCACAATAAAAAGGACAACGGGGCAAATTTGCCAATACAGCCTTGAAAGAAAGGGATCAGACATTCTATCACAATAGATTTAACAATGGTAGGTCCATTATTCAGAAAAAAACACTACTTAACAAATACCAAGTAATTATCCCCATGAATTAACAATGGCTTGGCAGTGTGAGGAAAGGATTTATTGGTTAACATTTCAAAGAATGTAGCCACATTTATTGTTCTGCATCTTGCATACAATTTTGTTAAAACATTCTCATTAAAACAGCTGGGCCAAGTTAGGTAGGCAAAATTTAAGGCTAAAAAGTTGACTGATGAATTATCTGAGCCAAGTTGCTCTACAAAAGCCTTAGTTCAAAATGCTAAAGGAAGAATCTGTTTAAAGAAATGGCTTCCATGCGTTCTAAGGAATAGTGGTTGTTTCCTACCTTTCCAGCCTCTGCCTACTATGAGTGCAGTAAAGAGAAAAGAATACTCTCTGGTGTTTGTGACACTTCTGAACTCCAGTGATATTGATAAGTGAAGAGTAACACTTCTAATGATATAGTACTGAGAATAGATTTAGTTTTTAAAAAAAAGGTCAGAAAATCACCAGCTAAGCAAAAAGAGCTGCAGCACCAGGCAGAGCTAAGCCTCCAAAAATTTAGTCCCCAAATCCTCTACCATTCAAATGAAAGAAAATCTGTAGTTTTGTAACAGACTCTCACTTATAGAATTTAATTTCTAAGTTTGTTGTTTGGAAACCAAGATACATTTTCTCATGAAAAGACTGCTGTGCATATAGACCTCCACAACACCAAATTAAGAATGAACCAAATAATGCAATTTCAACTGACTCTAGCTTCTATTTTTCACAAGATATGCCACATGCCATTTACCCATCATGTGCAGGTTTCCTGCTGCCAGGCAGAGACACTAATGACAGCAAGGAAAAGGGGCAATAATTCCAGACATGAGCAACATATGTGAACTGAGTTTCTGTCTTGAAATGATAAATTGGGAAATTAAAGCCTGTAATCAAGGAGGGGTTCTTTTCAAGGAGATAAATACCAAGCCAGGTATGGTGGCACACACTCCAAATCCCAACTGCTTGGGAAACTGAGGCAAGAGAATCCTTTTCAAGGGCAGCGTGGCCAATTTAGTGAGACTTTGTCTCAAAATCAAAAAGAAAAATGACCGGGATGTAACTCAGTGGTAAAGTGCCCCTGGGCTTAATCCCCAACACCAAAAAAAACAAAAAAACAAAGAAACCCACACACAAAACAAAAAAATACCTGCTGCACAAGTCACTCCTTAGATAACTGCAGCTGAAAAACAAAGAGCTATCTGAAAGTTTGAAAGAGATTGCCTTTGCAAGTCAGTTGCACATAGGAATCACATTCTAGGGAGTGTAACCTTTATCCAATTTTCATTTATTAGAAATTTTGTAGCCACATTTTGTTTCACAACTTGATCGATACAGTAACCTGAGAGGCGGTCAAGATTGCCCCCATTTCACAAGACAGGATGCTCAAAACTGGCCAAACGACAGTGCCACAGTGTATAGCTGCAAATGTCTAGAAAAACTCTAGCTAGGAGTGCCATGTCAGTAATGCCCATGTGACCAAATTTAACATGAACATTAAGATTTCCTGTTATTTGGAAGACTACCCCTTGGGAATTAATAGACTCATAAGTGAATGGTTAAAATTGCTTATCTTGACAACCAAAATAGACCTTAATTCCAAATTATATTGACCACTTACCACGGATTGATTAACTGAGCTCAGCCAGCATTTCCGAGCGTAAAGTTGCTGACTTACATTTCAAGCACCTAGGAAGCTTACAGAATAGTCTGATTTTATGAGCATAGTAATAAAATTTAAAAATTTAAATATTCAAATAACCTCAAAATGTTGTTTTATCCTCTGGTTTTAATTCTCCTCTTACTCCCCCCACCCCAATCATTTACTTGAGTTCCTCAGTAACAACAACCAAAAAAAGAGAAAAAGTAGCAAATTTATTCATTCACATTCTTTATCTTGCCTTTCATTCAAGAGAAGAACATGGTAAATCAGAAATAATAGGCAACATTCAATTCTCAGAGCTACTGAGGAGTTGTGAATTTGTCAGCTCCTCAATGCTTTGATGTGGTCTATAGTCAATCAAACATGCCTATGTAGAAGAATTAATCCTGACCAAAAGGGGTAAGATTATTAGAGATACGTTGAATAGCCTGCCAGCTGGTACACTGTGACATTTATTGTGGTCTGATTTTTCCAGTATTTTTCCCATGTTCTCTTGGATTTGCATGTAAAATATTGAGTGCTCTTTCTTCCTGTGGACCCAATTGCAAATATAAGACACACTGTCTTAGTTCTTTTTTGTGATATTATAATAGAATACCTGAAACTGGGTAATTAACAAGGGACAGAGATTTCTTTCTGACAGTTCTGGGGCTGAGAAATCCCAGGCCAAGGGCTTGTTGCTGGCAGGGTCCTCCTTCCTCCAGCATCCCACTGAAGAATGTGGAAGAGCTAGAGCATGTGTGCCTGAGGGAAGAGAGAAGGGGGCACAAACATTCCTGTGCAGGAAGCCCTTCCTGCAATAGCAGCATTAAACCATTCATGAGGGTGGAACCATCAAGGCTCAGTCATCCCTTAAGCCCCACTGTTGCACTGATGATGAAATTTCCAACACATGATCTTTGAGGGCTGCATTCCATCATAGCACCCACTATTTGGGCTGGGGGAGAGTTATACTCCTTGTCTTACTTTTCTTGCTGAGAAAAAAATAACAGACTCCCAAAGTTAAAGGGGAAAAGGTTTATTTAGGTCACAGTTTACAGAGGTTTCAGTCTGTACTCAGCGGCTCCAACACAGGTTGGCACAAGGCAGAGGGACAACCGTTCATGCTGGCAGAAGACAGCAAAAGCAACAGAGAGAAAGAAGACTTCTTCTCTCCCTTATATTAATGACTTGGTGTTAGTAATTGATTAAATGATTGTAGGATAACTACTCTGAGATCCTAGGTAGGCCTCTTCCCTGGGTCTCTGTCTTCACCTGTGAAACAATTGAGGTGGATGATCTTTAGAGTCCCATGATTGCTTAGCTATCTCTGAGCTTCCTTTTATTTCTAAAACTGTACCTAATTTATAGCCAGGGCTGAAGGCCTATAAAGAACATGGTCAGGTCCATCAGGATCCCTCAACCACAACCAAGAACATAATGGGTTTGACTCACAGTAATATTGCTTACATTCAGTCTGAGCTTATATTCCTGGCAAAAGTCACTTTGAGTTAAACAGACTCTTTGAAAAATTAGGATGATTTCTGTCATTGAAAGGTAAAGATTTCTGTACATAGGGTTTGGGGTACTGTATTAGCCAAATGCACAGTAAGGTAGATGAAACTTCTCAATAGGAAGGGTAAGGCCAAATGTTGGGGGATCATAATTGCCAGAGTAAGTTCACATAGGATGTAATGATTTGGATTAAGAAATAACATGATCAAAGAGGGATTGGAGAAGGAAGTCAGCCTGCTGGTATTCATTAGTGAGCTCAGGGTCAGAGAAACCAGGAGGCAGCTATGGCCATAATCCAAACTGACATCCTTCAAGGAGAAAGTGTTTTTAAAATGGCAGCTAAACAGAGAGAGAGAAAGGGCCTATGTGAGGACAGCATTTTGATAAATGGATCATTAGGACTTCCAGTTTGGTTATAGGCAAAGGAAAAGGAGAAATATGGAGAAAGAGTCGCTATTAATTTTTGAGATCAAGAGGAAGGGCTCTGGAGTCAGACTTGGGGTATGAATCCTGTTGTCAGCCACTTCCTAGCAATGTGAACATGGAAGCAATAGGAATCCCTCTGCCCCCACTAGAAAAGTGTGGACGCTGCCAACTTCCTTATTCTTGGGAGGAGTACATAAAATGGAACATGTGAAGCATGTAGCCTCAAGCACAGTAAACAATCTCGTGTAATATAATATTTCAGTCAATAACGACCACGTTGACAATGGTAGTCCCAGAAGATGGAGCCGAAAAATTCCTATCACCTAGTGATGTCATGGAAGTCTTAATATCATAGCACAAAATATTATTCACATATTTGTGATTTTGATATAAACAAAACTACTGCACTGCTAGTCTTACAAAAGCATGGCACATACAATTATATGCAGTATATAACTTGATAGAAACAACTATGTTACTGGCATATGTATTTACTATACTTTTTATCACTATAATGTATTCTTCCTTATAAAAAAAA
>RJWT010018041.1:0-19078 GCA_004365215.1 Cuniculus paca
GCCCTTTCCCCAGGTGCACGGCTAGGTGGGGTTGGCTGTGCAGGCCCCGGACAGTCCGGAGCAGCCTGGGCCATGCTGCTCCCGGTGAGTGGGCCAACACACATATATTTACACACATGCACAGACTCACACATATACAAACAGACTCACATGAACAAATGCATTCACAGACACTTATACACATACACAGAGGCACACATGCATGCAATGCATATGCATACAGGCTCAGATGCATATATACAAATACATGCAGACTCAGAGACATGCATATCTACATAGGTACACACATAGACATAGACACACTGTTATGTGCACACAGAGACACATGTGCACACCCTACTCTGGGCTCACTCTCTGCCAGTATGATGGTGCATTTGCATTTCCCCTATTCCTGCTTCACTCTTCCTCTTTATCTCATCAGAAAGTCTCTAGAGGCCTGTCACACAAGCATGTGACTGAAACACCTTGCTTGATTCCCATTTTCAAATGATGCCTTGCACTTTCTGGTTTAAAGCCTTCTTTACTGAGGAAAATGGCTCAGACAAAGCTGGAAGAGGACTCATCATGCCCATCCTGGGCCCTGCCCATGTCAGAAATGATAGGTGGACAGTAGGTAGACAAACCCTGAGAAAGGATGAGAGGCGCCTGAAGCTAATACCATCATTAGAGACATAGCCAGTGGATGTTCTGTGGCCACAGAAAAGGCATGTAGGCCTGGGGTGCTACTGGCCAACATCAGGATGATGGTGAGAACACAAGAACAGAGTTCCTGGTGTCATTACTCCAACCAAAGGCACATGGCAGCACAGCAGTAATAAAGTGCTGCCTCTTCTCTCAAAAGCATTCTTCACTGGTGGGAAGAGATACAGGAATGCCGTGAAAAAGAAAAAGGATAAAAAAAGCCTCTTGCTGCATTATCATGCAATATGAGATGAAGACAAGATTCACAGCCTTCTCAGATTATCCAGGGCTATTGGATATCTATCTATATTTCTCTGCCCACTAAGTTAGCAGTGCAAATTAGGCATTGGTTTGTACGATCTAATGTGCACCTTTAACATAGGTACCACAACCCAGTCTCTGGGTGTGATCATCAATTTCGACCCAATTCTGATTAGCTCCTGTGTACTCAGAGTTTCTTTCATTTTAGTAATTGTTTCCTAATTATCTTCCAGTTGCTAAACAATAATTTACTTCGTTTATCAAACAGTGTTTTCTAAAGCATTCCTTCTGGCATTGTCAGCAGTAAATTCTGATCACTATCATCAAACAGAAATGAGTCCTCATCCTTGGTCTCTTCTGTAAATGTTTCAGAGCAGTCAGAGTCTTCCAAGCAGTAACTCCAGGCAGATCCAACTGTGATGAGGAGCTGATGCCAAGTTCCCTACAAAAGATGCTTTTCCATGAATATAATGAGAAAGAGTAGATAGGGACTTTGATTGTTGCTCTGACATAGAGTGCAAAAGTCATCATTCCATTCTACCAATATGAAGAGAAAGCTGAGCAAATGAAAATTAGTGAATTTTCTCAGACTTATCCTAGAATTGAGCTGCAGGGCAATCTGCTAACTAAAATATGAGTCTCAGCCAAAGTCAACATACCAGGTGTATCAATACTGCAGGCACAGATTGTTGGAGACTTGTATAATTGTTTGGATGACTTGCTAAAGCCCTAGTAGGGATTAGTGAGAGCCAGAAAGACTTGGGACCCTAGTGGAAGGAGGCACTTCTATGGATTTCACCTCTACAAAGCTGGAGGAGTCCTTAAAATACAAGAAAAAGGGGAAGAGGAAAAGTAACCAGGTGGAAATAAACTCAAGACCTCTCCATGAAAAAGTTACTGTATTCCAGTAGAGGTAACTTTATTAGAGCTTATCTTCTCTCCTTCTTTATTTGTCTCATCCTGGATGTGGAGGGCAAAGAAAAATTTGTGATAGGGAAGCCCAAGACCACAGACTTACTAGAAGGCTTAGATTTAATTATAAGATTATCTCATGATTTAATCATAAGATAGGATGCTTCCCCTTCCCCGGCACTATCCTATCACATTAATAGAACTCCATTTGAATAGCAGTGTATTACATGTGAAAGAGCTGAAAGACATCAACTCTATTTAAGAAGGTATTCCTGTACCTAGGGGATTACAGAAAACAGCAAGGGTGACAAACATAAGGTTGTTAGCAGGTATTGGAACAATTGATATTGATCTAACTGTATCAATCATCACATTTAGTGTGCATAGTATAAATACACTGACGAAAAGATAGATTCACAGAGTGGCTAACAAACAAAACTCAATGCTACACTGTCTACAAGAAATTGACTTTAAACATAGAAACTCAAATAGGTTAAATATAAAAGGATGTTGGTTTTGATAAACCAGTCTGTAGAACAGGAAACATTTTCAGATACAAAAAGCATAATTATATAATGATAAAGGGATTGATCCTCAAGGAAGACAGCAATCTTCAGTGTGTATGCATATAGAAAAAGAGCACCAAAATATTTGAGACAAAAACTGATAGCATCAAGAAACATTACACAAATCAACCATTACAGCTGGAGGATATAACATCCCCTTTTCAGTAGCTGGCAGATCAGGCCAACAAAATCTCAGTAAGGATATAGGTAATATACTATCAAATATGAATTATCTTGTTTTAATTGACATTTGTAGAACATTATAGCCAATAATAACACAATAACATACTTTTGAGTTCATATGGAAACTTCAACATAAACCACAGTCTATATCATGAAACATACCTTAAAAATCCCTGTGAGTTGACGCTATGCACAGGCCACTGTGGGGAGAATCAGATGCAGCACCTTCCAGCACACTGGATGGAAGACAAGAAGATTCAAGATTCCCCCTATTCCTGCCCCCATAAACGATTGGCTGATCCAGAAAAACACAAACTGCAATGATACCTATTGAGGTAAAACACAACTTAATGCTTGTAATCTTTAGTGTTTCACTGACTTTGCAGGCCTAAAACCAGGAGTCTGATCCTCTATTCAGAGGATAACAATACACAGTGTAGCATCTATGGGGGAATCTCCTTCTGAAGGTGGTGGCCATTGTTAATGCCCTATTATCTTGTTTTGAAGTCCTGTATAATTTGTTTTGCTTGATTGGGCTTTATTCTGCTTTGTCTTGTTTAATATTATTGTATCTGATGGCATGAACAGCTATTTCAAAGATAACAAGATATATTATGGTAGCCATTTTGGATTTATTATTATCTTGTTTTGAAGTCCTTTATAGCACTCATTGTTTTGTTTTTATTGGTTCTATTCTGTTCTTTTCAAGTTGAATATTTTCACCCTATTTCACAGTATCTATTATACATTTTGGACTTTATTTAAACTTTCCATACTTCTAAATAATAGATGGATCGAATGAAATGTCTCAAGAGACATTTAAAATATTTTAAACTAAATGAAAATGAAACTACAATTTATAAAAATTGTCTGAGTGCCTTGAGGGAAATAAACAAAATGAACACAAGAAAAGAATATAGCTTTAAAATAAATACTCTAAGCTTCTCCCTAGAAAACTAGGGGAAAAATGCAACTTAAGTCCTAAATCATGGAGACAAAAAGGAATCATAATAATTAGAACAAAAGTCAGTGAAGTTAAAAACAAAAAAGAATGGAAAAAATCAACAAAAAGAAAACAGTTCCTTGAAAACATCCATAAAATTGATAAACCTGTAGTTATCCTAATATAAAAATGGAAAAGATATAAACCGTAAACATCAGAAATAAAAAATAAGCCATCCTTACTGATTCTATAGACATTAGGTGTAAAAAAAAGTACTACTATGAACAATTCTATATCCATACATTTGATAATTTAGATGACATGGACTGTTTCCAAAGCTCAAACAAGAAGAATTCAACAATCCAAACAGATGTAAATCTATTGACATTGATGTAATCCTTGACACACTTCAAAAAATAAAGCACTAGGCCCAGATAGTATCATGTGTGAATTTCACCTAAATTTAAGAAGTTCTATCAATTCTTTACAGTCTCCTTTATTCAAAAGAAGTAGAGAAGACCTGTTCCTCAACATCTCATGAGCACAATATTATCCTATAACTAAAAGCAAATATATAAGTTTCAAGAAAGGAAAATTATTGATGAATATTCTTCAGGAATATAGATGAAACAACCCTCTATAGAACAAAGAAAAAATACAGCAATGTATAAAAGAAATTATGCACCATGACTGAGTAATATTTATTCTAAATATGTAAGTCAGGTTCAACATGAAAATTAATGTGTTATATCACATCAACTGGCTAGAGATTAAAGATCATAAATCACACACATTAATGCAGCAGATACATCTAGAAAAATGTTATAGCTAACATTGTACTTCACAGTGACAGACTGGATCCTTTCCCTCTAAGACTGGGAAAGAAGCAGGATGTCTCCTCTCACCCCTTCCATCACATATCATATTTGGTTCTAAATGGTGGGAGATAGGAAAAGAAAAATTTAAAAATACACATATTAGGAAGAGAGAAACATAACTGTCTTTGTTTAAAGATGACATGATTGCCTACATAAATATCCCAACAAATAGACAAGAAAATTCCTAGGACTAATGAGCAAGAAGAGCAAGATCATAAAGCACAGAGTTAAAAAAAAAGAGGTAAAATGTTTCATATATTCTAATAAACATTCCAAACATTTATTACTAGCATACAGAAATTAATATTAAAAATAATACCACATATAACAAGGAAATTTCTACCTTATAGAGAAAGAAGGAGAAAGAGAGAGAGACAGAGGGAGTCACTTACGTGCAAATTAACAAATTATTTACAGGATTATATGTAGAAAACTACAAAACTGATGAAAGAAAATAAAAATATTAAATAAATGTAGACTTGTGTGCAAATATTGAAAGATGCCATATATATATATTTTTTTCTTTTGATACTGGGAATTGAACTCATGACTTTGCACTTGCTGGGCAGGTGGTGTGTCACTGAGCTATATTCCTAGTCCAAAAGATGCTATATTTTAATATATCAATTCTTCTCAATTTGATTCAAATCAATGCCAATAAAATTCTAGCAAGATACTTTGTGGATATTGACCAAGAGATTCTAAAGTTTATGAGAAAAGATAAAAGATCCAGAATAGCACATGCATTAGTGAGGCAGAAGAACCAAAGCTAAGCTGGAGGACTGAAACCATCCACCTTTAAAACTTGCACAGACCTTATAAAATAAAGACATCATGGTATTGGAGAAAGAATAAATGTATACATATCTCAGTGGAATAGAATAGTGAGCCCAGAAAGAACTGTGCGTGTGTGTATACCCTTGAACAAGGAACAAAAACTATTTAATGGAAAAAAGAATAATCTCTAAACAAATGGTGCAGAAACAATTGGACATCCATGTGTAAAATAAAAATGAATCTAGACATTAACCTTATAATTTTCACAAAAATTAGCTGAAAATGTACCATAACATAAATGTAAAAGGCAAAATTATGAAATTTTAGAAGAAAATCTAGGCTATAATATATGTGATCTGGGTTTTGGAATGAATTTTTAGAGATAACTGAAAAGTACAATTCATTAAAAAATTGAAAAGAATCAGCAAACAGTATGAAGAGACAACCTACAGATTGGGAGACAATTTTGCCAGCAATCTTTCCAACAAAGGACTAATATCTAGAATACATACAGAACTCAAAACCTTAACATCAAAAATCAAATAGCCCAGTCAATAAATGGACAAATGAGTAGAATAGACATTTTCTCAAAATTACAGGTAAAATCAACAATAAGTGTATTAAAAATGTTCACCATCTTTAGCCATCATCTTTGCATTTGGTTTGAAATACAAATCAAAACTACATTAAGATTCCATCTCATAGACCCTCTGTAGAGTTCTCTGACTGCTGATCAACAACTATGAACGCCCTCAGCCTGAAGAAGCCAGATGGGTCATCACCCATTTCCCCTTCACGGCAGTTCAGGGTACTTCTTCAGAGGGGGCAATGTTACAGGCAACTGAGTCAGATAAAATATTATAGGCAGGCAGATAGGTCTGGGCCCTTGAAGGAGCCAGTGTGGAAGACCAGATATCTTGCAAACTTAGAGACAGACACCTCTGCTGCAGACCAGAGCTTAAGACAAAAGACAAAACAAAGGCAACCATACCCTAAGTATAAACATCAGGGAATGATATTCTAAATAGTTACCGATCACCTTAAGAAGCCAGAAGGAGCCATTAACCTAACCCCTTCAACCCCTTACCAGCAAAGATCCTACTCTGTATTCATGTCCACTTGCAACATGACTCATCTCCCCATTTGATCCCAAATTAGTCAATTTTATGTGAGCAATTACACTCTTAATCTTATTGGTTGACCATAGTTCTGTCCCACCTCATGCTTGCCTGCCTTGCAAGTTCCCATTTTTCCCCACCATGGACCCACCTCACCTCATGGCTTTGCTCTATAAAAATTCCTGGAAAAGTTAGGATCCTTGGCAATCCACTTGGGACCCCTTTTGTCTCTCTCTCAGACTGAAGCTTTCTTTCTCTCAATAAATATATTCTGCTCTTAAAAAAAATTCCATCGCTACCCAGTTTGAAAGGCTACCATTAAGAATACAGAAAATAGTAAATGTTGGCAAACATGCAGAGAAAAAGGAACACTTCTACACTGCTGACTGGAATGTAAATTTGTTCAACCACTATGAAAATTAGTTTGAAAATTTCTCACAAAACTAAAACTAGTTCTACAATTTAATTCATTATACCACTTTTTCATATATATCTGAATGAATTAAAGTTAGCCTACTCCAGAGATATCTGCATACATGTTTATTGTAACGCAATTCACAATAGCAAGTTAGGGAACCAGTTTAGGTGTCCATCAACAGACGAATGAATAAGGAAAATGTGACTATCTATCTATCTATATATCTATCTATCTATCTATCTATCTATCTCTCTATCTGATGGAGTATTATACAGTAACAAATAATCATTTATGAGAAAATGGATTGGATTAGAGTTCACCATATTGAGTAGAATAAATCAGACTCAGAAAGACAAATATCATATGTTCTCCTAATATGTGAAACCTTAAAAAGATGATAAAATGTAGAAGGGAGACTACTATTAGACAAGAAGAAGGAAACAAGGGGGAGGAGGTTTAAGTGTAGGTAATAGGGGTGATGGATATGATTAAAATCTATTGTACCCATTGAAACTCATATGAAACTAGGAGAGGAACAAGGTGGGTGATGGTCATGAAAATGATCAAAGTATGTTATGTGCATGTACAAATCTGCAAAACTAAAACATATTAATCTGTATAACCCACATGATATAATAAAAATAGAAATCATTAGAAGTTGATAGATTAGACTCTATTAAAATTAAAACTTGGGATGCAAAATATGTTGTCAAAATAATGAAAAAAAGCTACAGACTGAATGGGAATAAATGCAAAATATATACGTGACAAAGGACTTAAATCTAAAATATACAAAGATGTCTCAAAAACTGAACAGTACAGAAACAAACAACAGAGTTTTGCAAAATGGACCAAAAATCTTTACAGACACCTCACCAAAAATGAAATATATGTGATATATAGTCATATGAAAAAATGTTCAAGTTTGTGTTAAGGAAGTGAAAATTAAAACAAAAATGAAATATCAGTACAAAATACTGGCCATTCCAGTATTAATCTCACACATATAGAATAATACCAATCAGACAATAGTGAAAGTTGGTAAGAATGTAGAATAGGAGCTTTCCCTGGTTGCTGGAATTTTGAGTGGTACAGGCACTGTGGAAGGTACTTTGGTAGTTTATTAAAAAGCAAGGCATTGTCTTATCATATGGTCTAATGGTTGTATTCCTAACATTCATCCAACTACTTTTGAAAATTTATCATCATGCAAAAGTTCATAAAAAGAAAGTCTATAGTAGCATTTTTCAAATCAACAAAAACAGGAAGCAATCAAGATGTCCGTTAAAAGTTGAATACATAAAGAAATGGTGGTACGGTAAAATGGAATATTATTTAGCACTAAAAAGAAATGAGTTTTAAGGTTGAAAAGACATAAGGAAACCTTAGATGCATATTTTTAAATGAAAGAGGTCATTGTGAAGAATCTGTATACTATATGATCCCAATAATATGATGTTTAGGAATATAGAGATGGTGAACAGATCAATGGTTGCCAGGATTTGGCATAGGAGGGAAAGGATTGAATAAAAGAAGTGCAGAGACCATTCTATGCAGAGCCACAATGTTGTACAAATGAGATTTTTCATTTGTCAAAACTCATAGAACTTTACAGAACAAAGATTGAATCGTAATATACTGTGAATATTTTTGTCTTGTTTTTTGAGATAGCATCTTGCTATATAGTTCAATCTGGACTCAAGCTCACCATGATCCTCCTGCCTCAGCCTCCCAAGTGCTGGAATTACAGTGTGTGTCATCACACCTGGTTTATATGATTTTTAAAAAATTCATGAAGCAGTTAGGGACATCAGGATGGAATTAGACTATGACAAGAGAAACTGCACGAATGTATGAAACATCCCTTACTGAAAGGCTTGTGAGGGACGTCATTAATCTGAGAAATTTTGTAAAAGAGTGGAATCTGTAACTTTAAAGGTAAAAGCAACCACATTTATTGCTGTACACTAGTGGATAAAGTTTTTCTTAGTGGATTATGGGTGAAAAATTATAATATGGATGTACACGAGACCATTATTAAACACATCACTGTATGACAGGAGGAAAGCCAGTTTCCTCAATGTTAGAGTGGGATTACACTGGAGAGAAGGAGACTAGAACAACTGTGTGACCATAAATTTGAGTTGAAAACATCATTAAAAGGCAAGATTAGCTTCATATAGATACAGATGGATACATAAGCACACATGTGCACACACAAACATAGAGGTGTTTCAAAGCAGCCTAAGAGCTAAAAATCCTTAAGATCTCCAAGTGGCTAAAGAAGGAATAATTTAAGCAACAAAATTAGGTAATACTGGATACCTCCCATAAATTATATACATTCACAAATCCATACAAATAAAAATAAACACTTTAAATAAATTATAAATAAGAAAATGCCTCACACAGGAAAAATTCAAAATGATTTGTGTGTCTTAACTTTCCATGTGTTAGGCGTGTATGCTACATATAATGAATTTCTTCCAAAATGTACAAAGTTTAATGAAGGGGAATGCATAACTTCATACTGAAGAAATTTGACAGACCCTTCCTCAGTCAGGTGATCAAGGTCAACAGCAAATGTGAGAAATACTATTGATAGCATATAATTCTGATATGATGTGGTGGAAATGACACTTCACCTTTATGGTCCTTCTCCACAGAACTCAGATTTCCAGACCAACTCTGAGAAAAGGTCATCAAATTACAGCAGTAGAATATCCTACAAGACATATGGCCAGTACTCTAAAATTTCGCAAATCATAAAATCTGACAAACTGTCACAGCCAACAGGAACCAAAGGAGCCACAGCAATAAATGGAATGTGGTGTCCTGAGAGAGAAAAAGGACATGGTCAACAGACTGTGGAAATATGGATGAACTATGCAGGGTAGCTAATGACAGTGTGTCAATGTTCTTTTATTAACTGTTCAAAGACAGCATACCAAAGTACGATGATAATAACAGAGGAAGTCAGGTACAGTTCATATGGGAACTCTTGGTACCATCTGCTCAGTCTTTCTGTAAATCTAAAACTGTTCTAAAACAATAAAGTCTGTTATACCTAAACATCAGATAGCAGTTACAAATAATATTTTTAACTCAGGTATAACATGTCAGACATTGAGCTAAGCATTTAATACACACTATCTTTTCAAACTACTCCTCTGAAAGGGTATCATTGTCTATCATGTATACATCAGAAAACAATCAAATCAGTGTAATTAACTCATTTGTCACCTTAAAGATTTATCATTTCTTCATGATAAGTACATTCAAAATCCTCTCTTTAACTATTTTGAGATGCCTACAATGCCTTAGTGTTAACTATGTTCATACCACTGTAAAGTAAGACATATAGAGCTTATCTCTCCTATCCAACTGTGACATTGTACCTGAGGACCAAATTCTCATCTCCCATCTCTCTATTTTCTCAAGTATCTGGTAGCCACTGTTCTACTCTCAAATGCTATGAGGTAACCTTTTATACAATCTACTTATGAGTGAGATTGTCTGTTTGTCTTCCTGTCCTTAACTTTTTCATATAACACAAACTTCGAGTTCTATTCATACTACTGCGAACAGCACGATTTCATTGTTTTAATGGATGAGGAGTATTGTATTTAAATGCCACATTTTCTTTATCCATTCATCCACTGATAGACATTTAGGTTGATTTTTACATCCTGACTACAGTAAATAGTGCTGCAAGAAACCCAGGAGTAGAGGTTATCTTTGGTGGATCATATGGTAGTCCTATTTTTAGTGCCCAAGAAACCTCCATACTGTTATCCATAATGGCAGTATTAATTTGCATTCCCACCCTGAATGTGAGGGAGTTCTCCTTTCTCTGAATTTTTACCAATATTTGTTATATCATGTCATTTTGCTGAGTCATTTTAACTGGGATAAGGGAGTGTCTCATTTTGATTTTGATTTGAATTTCTCTGGTGGTTAGCAATGTTGAGAATTTTTTTCATAACATTGTTGGCCACTTGTATGTCTTCTTTTGAGAAATATCCAATAACTTTAACCCATTCTTTAATTGAGTTATCTTTTTTGGGGGGGGCTATTAGGTTACCTGTGTTCCTTATATAGTCCAGATATTAACCCCTTGTTTGTACATATTTTTCTCTCATTCTGTTAATTGTCTCTTAGATTTTTTTAACATTTTCCTTTGTTCTGAAGAAGCTTTTGAGTTTGCTGCAATCCCTTTAGCAATTTTCCTTTTTTCCCTGTGTTTTTGGGGTCATATTAAAGAAAATCCTTGCCCAGATCAATGTGCTGAATAATTTCTCCTCTGCAAGCTAGATGTGGTGATGCACACCTATAATTCCAGCACTTTGGAAGACTAAGGCAGATTGCAAGCTTGGTTGAACCTGCAACTTAGGAAGACCCTGTCTCAAAAAAAAAAAATTGTGAAAAGGGTCAGGGAATGCAGCTCAATAAGAATGCCTGGTACTGCAAGAAAAAAAAAAGAAAAATTTGTCCTGTGCTTTTTGTGTTAGTTTAACGTATTACATGAAGCATAATTCATTTTAAATTGGCATTTGTAACTGATGAGAGGTAAAGTTTCACCCTTCGGCACGTGGACCTACAGTTTTTCTAACACCATTTATTATAGAGTCTGTTGTTTCTCCATTGTGTGTTATTGGCTCCTTTGTCAACAATCAGTTGACAGTAAATTTACAGGGCTATTTCTGGGCTTTCTATTCTATTCCATTGGTGTGATTTCTATGCCAATGCCAGGATGTTATTATAGCTTTGCAATATATTTTGAAATAAGGTAGTGTGATGCCTTCAGCTTTGTTCTTTTTGCTCAGGATTGCTTTGGCTATTTGGGTCATTTATGTTTCTGTATATATTTCAGGATTGTTTTTCTATTTCTGTAAAGAATGACATTGATATTGCACTGGGAGTTGTTTTGAACCTGTAGATTGCTTCGGGTAGTATGGGCATTTTAACAAATTAGTTTTTCCAATACATAAATATGGAATATCTTTACATTTGTTTTTATCCTCTTCAATATTTTAACATTTTGTAGTTTTCATCATAGAGATCTTTCACCTTCTTGGTTAAATTCACAGACTTAAAAAACTAGCTATTATAAGTGGAATTTTTCTCTTGATTACTTTTTCAGATAGCTCACAACTAGCATATAGAAAAACTACTGATTTTCATGTGTTTATTTTATATCCTACAATATTCCTGAACTTGTTTATTAGTTCTAGCAGTTTTTTGGTGGAGTATTCAAATAGGACCAGTTTCACCATTCAACATAATACTGGGAGTCCTTGCCAGATCTGTTGAGCAAGAGGAAGAAATAAAGAAGAAAGATAAATCTTTATTTGCAGACATGATTTTATACACAAACTACTCTGAGAAAACCTGTGGCAGGTTTGCCTCTGTTGATCATTCTGTCCTCACAGTTCTTCCTACTCAGCCTCTGGAAGAAGTTTTAAAACATCTACCCCCACTCAATACACAGACACACAGACACACACACACACACACACACACACACACACACACACTCACTTTCAAGCACACAAACTAGTTCACCTGATTTGTTTTGCACATGCTCTTAGCCTTCACGGTGCACTGTGGGTCATGACAGTGGGTCGGATTTCCTGGGCCCACATATATTCCCCTCTATCCTGACAGATGCAACACTAACTCTTGGCATGGGAGAAGAACACCCACCTAGGTAGGTAATCTCCAGTTAGAAGTGAGGCTAGTCTTAGGAAAGTGTTTTAACTCCAGAATAACATACCAGATGAGAGATAGCCATTCGTGGTAAAAAGCTATCAAATGTATGCTGGAAGACTGATAGGTACAACCCCATACACATATGTGCACACATAATTTAATGTGTTCTTTTCATTCCTCTTCCATAGGCTTTGATATTGGGAGCAGAAAAAGAATGACAACTTTTTAAAATTTTTAAATGATGATCTGATGATGTCCTTAGGTATGGACCACTTTTGTTTTATTTTATTTGGAAATTGATATTTTCAACATTTATGTTAGAATGACAGATAAGGAACAAGGCACATTAATAATTGGTTGTTCTTTTGAAGTTTAGTAGCAAGCAGAATCAACAAGCTCCTGATATTGGAGATGGAACCAATGATATAGACAGTGACCCCAGTACCATTGACAAGTTGTTTTCTTAAGACTAAAGGAGTCCTCTAGAAGGGCTTGCCAGGGTCTGAATGCTGCATCTTCTTTACTTCCTGGAGCAGATGGGGCTGATATGAAGATACAGAGAAACCCATCTCTGAGCAGAAACAACTGAGTGATGTTTGGTCACAGAAGGTCCCCAATCCCACGTGAAACGTTGAAAGATAATTAGGTGATTAAAAGACAAGAAACATTATCTTTCAATATAGAACAACTTCAAACCTGTATTTTCCCCAAAAGTACAGTCTTCAAATAATTGGGAAAAAAAGCAAACATTCTTTGAAAAGAGCACAGCAAAGCCATCTTCTTCCTGGTCTACTCTCTTCCAGTGAGCAAGGAGTGCCACTTAGCATCACATCACAGCCCTTCCCTCCAGAGAGCATGGGAAGGGAGCAGGGGAGGTTACTCCACAGGAAGACCCAGTTCCCACCCAAAACCAGCATCTGGTTTGTGCTGAGAACCACCTCAGGGCATCTGTCTACAAGTGCTGAACTCTCAGCAGCCTGAAAAAGGTGCAGTGAGTTGACTGAGCCCCATGAAGATGTAGTGATTCTCGGCACTGCCTCAGCAGTCCAGGCATGTTACTCCAGTTTTTAGATTTCCTTCTCCATTAAAACATTGCTTTTATAACACAAAGTAAATTCTCATCATGACTTTATGGTTCAAGAACCTTTTCCCCACCCCGCTGGTCACACCTCCTTGGGTGGGGTGGACTCATGTGGAAATTTGGCAAAACCTCCCTTAACTTAGGGTGGAGCATTAATCTCTTGCTACATTATTTCTGGTGCCTGAACAAAAGCTCTTCTCTGCAGATGGAAAATTATAATTTCATCCATGAAAAGCTTACTTTCACAAAGACGTTACTACTGCCCTATAAAAAGCTTTAACTTGCAAGCAAGAAAAGCCAAAATTTCATAAAAATTCAGGGTGCCATCTTTGTGGCCCTGCCAATTTTGTGGAACAGGTACATAGCTCTTCTCTCTTGTTTGCCAAAAAGTGGCTCTTTGGGTCTCCTGGCATCCTGGAGTCAGTTTCACTGGAGCAAGGTTGTGAATGCAGAGCATCCAGGACTCCACCTTCTGTGGCTCAGGACATCTACAGAGTGTGAGTTTATGCCTACTAGGAAATGGTGGCCCAAGACATCTCTGTAGTCACTGCCCTTGATGTGGGAAGTGGATGGATAGAATAGAAAAGAGCAAAGGGCTCCTGTACTCAGGACACTTAGAACTAAGCCCAGTCATTGCTGGTAAGGGAAAATGTGAGGTACCTACTCAGTTTGGCTGAAAACAAAGAAAAAAAACCCGAAACCTTATGTGTCTCCATCTTATTCCTAAAATAATAGGTGTGTTTGTGGAAGGGCAGGAGGGAGGGGAGCAGCCAGCTGGGACAGTAGGTCATAGGTGGGCCTTTGAGGAGCAGCCCACCTAAGATTACCATTCTTCTGGCCACCTGGGGCCATGGCATTACCTCTCTCTTGTACAAGAATTACTCCTTGGGCTGTGCCTGGCTCACAGTCAACCTTGCCACCTCTTCTACTCTGACCTCCAGGATAGCCCATTCCATCTCTGCACCATCCCCACACACACTGCTATTACCTCTGGCTCAATGACCATTCCACCCTTGGGTGCTCCATGTGGTCATCTTCTACCAGTGAGGGTCTGAACAGTTTCTTAGCTCCTCAGGGCTCTTTAGCAGGTTCGCCTAGAAGAAGATCCCAAGGAATGGTGTGGACATGTACAGTTGTCCATGGGAAACTGTAGAGCATTGTTCCCAGGACCCACCCAGGACACCAAAATCCTTGGTGCTCAAGTTCATTATATAAAATGGCAGAGTATTTACATAAAAACCTATGCACAGCATTCTGCATTTTTTAAACCTTCTCTCAATGACTTACAGTACCTAATAAATGTGAATAGTTGTCATGCTGAGGTGTTTAGAGAATAAAGATAATGGGGAAACTCTTCACATAACCTACACAAATGTATTCCAGGCAAACTTGACTTTATAGTACAGTGAGGAGACTTGCAGCCAGGAACCCGCAGCCCTGAGAGCTGGAGAAACCTGGGGTCCACGTAGTATACCACAGAGGCTGCGATAGGGTGGGCCTGCATATTGCTGCATTCATGTAGATTCAGCACAGTGATTGGCATGATGCAAGTTTAAGATTTTCTTTTTGGAGCCTTCAGGAACTTTAAAAAAAAAAAACAGTTTTGGCCTGTGATTGATTGAACCTGTGGATCTAGAAGCCATGATAGAGGGTCAACTGTTCGGGAAAGGACTCCTGGAGCTTCTGTTACAGTTCAGAGTGAGGCCAGCCAAGCAGGGGCTGCAAAGCCTGGGATTATTAGCTGATTTAAACTGTGGGTAACACTGTAGATTTCAGGCCTGTGGAGCCCTGAAAGGTAATAGATCATAGATAGGGGATTTGGAAACTTCCTATAAAAGGCAAGAGAGTTAATATTTTAGTCTTGGACCCCTTGGCGTCTTGGTGGCAACTACTCCTTTGTCTCACAGTGTGAATGGAGCTGTCACCAAAGACAAAAGAAATAGTAGTTGTGTTCTAATAAGACTAACTAGGTGGTGGACCAATAGGATTCCCAGGATGCAGATTGCTGCCACTAGGTGTATAATATGCCTTACATAATTCACTTGCAGAATCAAGGGAGCTGGGATTTATTCACTACTTCCCAGTGGGTAGAACTAGGGACCTTCCCTGTAGCACTCTTAGCAGAGGATGCCCTGGGGAAGCAGGTCTCAGTGAGCCTGACCAAGCTCCAATACAGAGGTCCTTGGCCACTTAAGATTCTTGTGCTGCATTCTGTGCAATTGCTCATGTTCCTGTTCACTGGCCACTCACACTCCATTTATGCACTCTTTTGGTTGGTGCCTGTCTCTTCCTACCCCAATGTTCATACCAAGCAAACAACTCTCTGTGGATTGAATAATTGAAAACACACTAACAGTGGTAGTGGCCAGGTTCGTAAAGGACAGGAGTATCTACAGATGTTCTCAGGATGGAGCCAGAAGAGAAACTACTTCACCAAGTGAGCATTGACTCCTGCTTGTTATGATCCACACTGTCTGCACTTGGGCCTCTTTGTGGTAGATACTCTGTCCTGGGTGTGACTGAGTCCCATTGGGTTACCTCAAGATTGGTTTCTGTGGTTCATTTAGAGAAGCAGGAGACTGCACTGACCACAGTCTCCCACTATAAGATTTGGAGGCAGTCACACTATCTAGTAGTCAAAGGTAGCCCCAACTAATAGATCTAAACCCCAGTCTCTGACAGATGTGAATGTGGCCTAATTTTGAAATGGGGCCTTGTAGATGTAATGGAAGAATATCATGATGGGATCATGCTGAACTACCTGGTTGTGCCCTAAATCTAATCACAGCTATCCCTATAGGAGAGGGAAGAGGGGGACATAAAGAAGCAAAAGACAGTTGATGATGGGCCAAGACTAGAGTGATGTAGTCACAAAGCCAGGGAACCACCCAGGATCTGGAGGAACCCAAGAATAATCTTCTGCAGAAGGTGCTCTTCTAGAACAATGGTTTCAGGCTCCTGGTCTCCAGAGCTGTGAGATAACACACTTCTCTTGCTATAAACCATTTAGTCCACAGCTACAGGAGCCACAGGATAGCAGAATGCAGGTTTCAAGCAATAGTAGACACCTGAGGACAATCTCAAAACCTAGTCTTCACCCCTGCTATGAGACTCATGTCAAGCAAGAATCAGTCTCAGGAGATACCTAAGTGTTCAGGAGAATGCTTTGTGTTGGATCCAGTCCCAAATCTCTTCAGAGTGCTCTACTACCATCACTGACCATGAACCATGCCCATCAGGTGGAAATAATTCCCATTAAGAGTTCTTCATCTCATCAGCCTGGATATAAGTGTTTTTATACTTTCCTTTTTCCTATGGTCATCAATAATCCCTGCAAAACAATCTGAAAAATTGTGTGTAACCCTGAGTACAAAGTTGGAGGAAGAATCATACTAGAAGAATGCTAATTATACACTTGAAAATAACCTTTCACTCCTGGAATGTGCTTAAGAACGAGAGTGGAAAGACCCTATTGAAAGTATCTTGCAGGGGTAAAGGGAAACCTCCATGTTAGTCTCTAACTTGTCAGTAAGTGGCACAAAGCTATTTCTCAGATGAAGATCAGACAGCTGACATCTGTAAATACTGCTGAAATTGCTTATCTGAATTGTGTACTTCCAAATAGTCTTGAGGAAACTCAATTTCACTATAGGTCAGCCTTGACTGGAGGTGGAGTCTTGGTCCCCACTCTGCATGCTGCTGGGCATCTCAAGGACATCCCCCCTTTTATGCATAATGTAGAGCTCCTCACCAGTCACTTTCATTTTCTGTCTCCATGTGGAGAATCCCTAACAGAGAGACTGGCAAGATCTTGTCTTCATTTATTTACAATAATTGCCAATTGCTTTGAGAAATTTTGAGACCGTGAGGCAGTATTTGCTTTCTCTAGTGGCTGCTTTTTTGTTGTACTTGACTCTTTTCCACATCTATATTATTGCTTCCCCAACACCTTGAGAACTTGCAAGAAAGGATCAGTCATTCCTTTGGTAAGGTCAGCATCTAGAAAGCAGTGCACATCCATTTTACTAAGCAGAGGCTTATGAGAATCTAAAACTTTGCTTACACATCAACATATGTTTAATAATATCTGTGATGAATCAGGCACTGTTCATGCCTCTGGGGTTATGGTTGGGTATAAAATGGCACATTCCTACTCTTTCTTGAGCACTCCAAAAGTAAACTTACACCAGGGCCTTTGCATTTTCCTCCCCAGAACTGGTCCAGGTTCATTTTGAGCAAATATTCTCAGCATTGCCTTTGATATGAACTAACATACATTCTTTAGATCTGTAATTTAAATTGGAAAATTTTTAAATCCCTTTTTATGTTACATTAATGTCTAAATTAATTTTATATGCTGTAGTTATTTACAAAGCAAATCAAATGCCAAGTTATAAAGTCTGTGCCATGTCTCTTACGATAACATGAGTAAGTTGCTTGCCTAACAATGCTCCACTGTTCACTTTGCTGACCAGGATGCCAATCTTTTTGCAGAAGAATGTGAAGGAAGGGGCCTCTATGGAGCTTCTTTAGTCAAAGGTTTTGAGATCTGCCAGGGTTTCCCACACCCAGTGATTTTGAGTTTTTCTGAGTGTTGATGTGACCAGGACTCACAGCCTCCTCCCAGAGCTGATGTGGCCAGGGACAACCCAGGTCTCCTGATGATTTACTGGCACTCTCCTGCTTGGGTGTTTGTCTGTTTTCATTCCTCCACCAGCAGCACTTCTTTTCATAAATTACATCAAAAGCTCTTCCAGAATGTACTGAAAACCGACATAGAGCTGACAGGCCTCTTTGGAATTGCTTGACTTATTTTCCTAAAATGTGAAGCAGTGAATCAAACTGAGACTTATGTATGGGGAAATGTCCCCTGAGAGGTTATCTCTGGATTCCGTTCCTCATTATGACTTACAATTTATAGATTTCCAACCAGATGATTATTTTAAAACAGATTATCTTTTGCAGAGATTCTTACCCTTATGACATAAAACTTCAAGTCCTCAAGGCTCAGATGTGATTTAGTTGGCTATTCGGGATATATAGAGAGTTTCTTTCAAGATATTTCTTTATTTTTCACTTCAATAAAGAAGGCCCACAAGTCAAAACGTACATGCAGTATTCTAACAGTGTGAAATACCACTCCTAGTGTGACCTCCCATTGCCCACTTTGAAGGATGAGGATGTTGTACTTCAATGAAGATCTTCAATGTGTCTCACTACTCAAGGCATTTGCATACTTGTTGCTAATCTTCACAACCACTTTAGTGTTTCTGACCCCCACTTCCACACAAGGAAGGGTGGAGTGACACAGGGCAAGGCAAGGACACAAACCTGCTTCCATGTTCATTCGTTAATCACAGTCATGTTCATAATGTCAGTGTACTTCCATAGTATTTCAAATAAGGACACAAATGCAAGACATCAGTAAATAGCAGTTTAGCAAGTTGGTATCTTTTATTAAAATTGAAGAAATGCTTGAAATAAAATAGTAGACTGAGTTGCACATTCTCAGAACTGGGAAATGTTGTAACTGGTTTATTTTAGTATC